>JADLZK010009192.1:0-166110 GCA_015847255.1 Hyparrhenia diplandra | reverse complement strand
TATTGCTTGTGTGCCTTTATGGCTGAATTGTGTAGTTGAGAGAACATGTTGGTTGGATTGTTGTGTGAACTAAGAACTTATTTGCTTGTATGCCTTCAAGGTTATGGATTGTATGCACTGTGAACTCATGGATAATCTTTTTATCACTTAGCAATGTCATGTATCAATGTATCATATATGCATTCAAGATAAAAAAATGTTTTCATGTTCCCTGTTTTTTTTTTTTGAATCAAATAGCGAGCTATAAGCGGGCGCAATAGTGGCAGCAGCAGCCTAGCTACTGCGCTATATAGCGGCGAATAAGCGCCCGAGAGGCGGCTGGCGCTATTTTGCATAGCCCGCGATAAAAAACGTGGATTATAATCTTGTATAACTTCATCAAAATGTTGATAGTGTTAGGATTTAAGGGCCAACAATCAAGTGATACCAAACACTCATGTTTGATGTTCATAATCACACTAGAGGTTCTTAGAAATTTTGTCATTTGCAAGATAGTGACCAGGGTAGAAAAATACTAACACCTTGAGAATAACCCGAAACATACACATCATAGAATGAGTATAGGGGGCAAGGGTAAAGGGTTTTTCTCGACCTGTGTGCAAAGGTCTTCTTAGTAAAATGTCTGGGCTCCTGGGCAGGAAGCTGACAGCATATACTATAGTTGCATTGAAGATCATCATGTTGAGCTAAAAGAGAGCAGGTTTGATAGTGAGGTGAGCTTGGTTGGAACCGGTGTTATTTGTCTTCCTGATACACCAAATAGATTTGGTTTGAGAACCTGTGATTCTGCAGGGTTTATCATTGTTTTTGAAATCATATATATACACTTTGGCGTTTTAGCAAACGCATAATATACTTTGTACAGGGATATTGTATTGCGATTTTCAGAAAAAACTTTTTAAAACAAACTGGAAATTGAGTTCGTCTAACCTAATAACTATGATTAGCAGATGAACCTAAGAAATCTTCATTCATCAAGTTATTGATTTATCATCTGGTTGCCAGTTCGTAGTCATCAATGAGGTATGAATTGCACAAAACCGTCACGGCTGTTCGTTGGCAGTGAGCATGACATACCTGCAGGTCCTGATGGTGGCATCGGGGAGATTGTTTGTTGCAGCCCCGGTCATGGGGATGCATAGACAACACTCCACCACTGACTTCCTCTGAAATTGTAGTTCAGGAAAAGGAAAAATAATTGAACTCAACACTTGAGCAAACTGAACTTGTGGGTTTAGGACAGTAAATATCTGCTCAGGAACCTTTAGGAATTTATTAAACAGAGGTATATTGTTCACAGCATCTGGGCCAAGGAAAGATACAATCCATCTCCCAAGCATATTTACCATACAGGAGGGTAGTTTCTGCTCAAGATCTGTAGCAACAGCCTACACAGACACAGTAAACATGCGGAAAATATGCAAATTCCAGGAGAAACTCTGAACCATTTAATAAGCCTACTCTAGGAAAGAAAACACATAGAAAAATGAATCCGATATCAAATTCAGTATAAAAATTTGGTATAACCAACAACCTGGATCACATGAACATTTTAATCTATTAACTCCTGTGGACTCTGTTTTTTTCTTGCTTCTAGGGCGAGTGTGTTTTGTAGCCATGGATTTGGACTAATCTCATACAATCTGAGGATACAGTTTTGATGCTTATTCAATCGGGAGAAGGCACAAAGGAACTTATAAAGCTCATGCAAACAAACACAGATATGGTACTTCATTCACACAGTAAAGTCAGATTAATAAAATGAGAACAGCGAAGGGGTTGCAACTCTGGGCCTGAATACAACTGTAGAAACCTCAAGGCTGGAGGGTAAATACAACGCAGATGGGAAGGGGCCATGCGGACGGCATGCTGCACAGGTCGACGACGCGCGGCCGCAGGGAGGTACGGACGTCCTCCCATGTGTTGAAGTGGTGGTAGGGCGTGGCACATCTATCGTCGGTCGTGGTCGCCGGCTGCCGCTTTTGGCCACAGTACGCCGTCGGCGGGGCAGAGGTCGGCGTTAACGGGGCGGAGTGGACGGGGGACGAAGAGGCGCGAATGCGGAGTGGGCGGGGAAGGAGAGGGGAGCAGGTGAAGGAGTGGCGACGGCGGCCCGGGAGGAGGTGGCGTCGGAGGTTGGATGGACTATGGAATCGAGCAGCGGCGCTGTGCTGTGGAGAGGAGGCGGCGGCAGGTCGAGGTTTTTTTATACATCATAGGAAATAGCTAAGTGGAGTTGGCTTAGAAGGTTTGACATGTAAATAGTTTTGAGTTCATAGGAAACCGAGCAACAAATTTGTAAGTATGTTTTTAGGAAACCTCACAATAAGTTATAAAATTTTAAGTTCCATAGCTCATGATCAAGGTTCTGCCATTGTTCAATGGATGCTTCATGAAAATTTGTGGTTTGTGCAAATATGTTTCTCTGTCATAGCACAAAGACTTGCATGAATAGTTTACTACCATCTGACAGAATCTGGGTTAGCTAACTGTATCACATATGCTCTTGCATCTTGCTAGGGCAAAATGGCGTGTGAGGGGACTGGTTGTGCAAGAACTGCAACAATCACAACTATGCATCTCGTGCGTTTTGCAACAGGTATGCATCAAGGCATCTTTTGTTTAACTTCACTGCAGTGCATTGTGTCAGTAACTCCACATTTCATAACTGAATATACTAGTCTCCCTGGATTGTCGTGTTTTGTTTTCTTGCTTAGTCAAGTGCACCAGATAGCACCATACTTATCCATTGGCATGCTGTGTTGGGCATCCTTGTGAGTTTTGAGGTCTATGGTAATGTTTACCGAAGCTACCATAATGGAGAAATTAAGGAGCACATGATTTCAATATTTTGCCCTCATATAAAGGCTGAGGTGTTCCTATTAGCTTATTAGTCTTTGATATATGTAGACGATAATATTTCAACCACTTTAAAAGATTTGTCATCTGAATATCTCTATTATCTTAATTAACTTTGGCAAGACAATCAATACAATACTGCAAATCAAATCCGTGCATGCATCTGTGTTGTTGTGTTGTACTTTAAGTTCCCTTCTTAATGCAATGATACACAGCTCTCCTATGTATTTGAGAGAAAAGAGAGAAAAAAAAGGTGCAAAACCAAAAATATAGGAAATATAATTTGTCTCTGTTTCTGACTTAAGATTTACATTTAGTTTTCTGTTGTTTTCACAAAATTTGCAAATTGTTGCTCGGTTTCTCATGCTATTTGAAGAAGCCCAAAAATAAATTTATGGTCTTGTATTGCTTATTGGTTGAAATTATTAATTTTTCGTTTAGATTGAGGGAAACAAAATTCCTTCTATAGCATTGGTTTTGATATATCAATTAATTTTTGGTCAGCTGGTTCCATACCTTCCAGAGCCACATCTAGGTTGGGTTCATATGAATTGTAGATGGTATTGCTTACTGATTGAAATTCTTAAACATTCTTGTTTGGATTGAGTGAACAAATTCCTTCTCTTCTGCATAGCATTGGTTTTGATATATCAATTATATATGGTCAGTTGGGTGGTCCATACCTTCATAGCCACATCTAGTTTGGGTTAATATGAATTGTAGATGGGATCTTGCCCTGACTTCTGAGTAGTAATTCACGATGACCTTGGTCATATTTGACAATGAATGTATTCTTCCTGCAAAAGAAATCGGTCTCAGTGCAATTATTCACTACTAGGATATGTATTGTATGACAGTGCCTCTAATACTGTTTCTCTATTTATTCTTGCTGCTTACTGTTTGCTATCTATTTTCCAAACAAAGCAAATTGCTCACTGGTTCTGACTGAAATTACTTTTATGTTTCAGGTGCAAAACTCAGAAAGAATCTTCAGTTCACCCTGGTGTGCTATAGCTTGCTTGCGCTGGTTCATAGTGTTGGATTATTTTGTTCCAGGATATGCTTCCTGTTCTAGCTCCTTCCTCAAGACTGCGGTTTGAGTTTTTCGACATTATTTTTGCTGCTCTGAAATGTTTGTCTCGATATTTCATTAGTGCTTGTTGAAGTTCCCAATTTATTTATGCTTTAAGCGCTTGAATAAAATGTTTCCGGAAAGTACCGCCCCCTACCATCTGTATTTTGGCAAATAATTGAATTAGTTGTTGTACAATGAGGCAAATGGTGATAGCCTTATGTTGTACTTGATGAACTCTGGAGTATTAGTGCACCAATTAAGGTTTTCTGGCCATGTTTAAGTCGTTAGGTTGAAGGGGAACTGTACCATGTAATTTCAGTAGACTATTATTTTTCTGAGGACTCAACTGTGCTGTAATCCGAGTTTTGTCCATTCAGAATACTTTTGATGCATTCAGCTGTTACTTTTTCGTCTTTTGTTCCCCTTTGCATGTATATTAAAGATGCTCCTTTGCGTATATGTCATCGATGCTCCTTTGATGTTTGTGCTCGACATGGTACTCCTCGATCCTTCCAATTGGCAAGATTGAATCTCTCTAGAGCACAAATACCAGCAATCCTAGTGACAACTTGAGCCTTTGTAGTGATTGGCCCTATTTTTCGATTTATTTATGTTAAGTTCTTCAATAAACTGCTTTTCGAACGTATCAGTCCGATCTCAGGACAAAATTTCAGATATATTTGGACAAATTACAGATACATACGACGGGTAAGTAGTCGTAGTGTTACGATTGAGTAGGATGAACAGGCGAGGAAGGTGATAGCCTGAGCTGCTGCTGCTGCTGGTGCTGATTTAATTTCTTGTGGTCGGGGGTGTGGCAGCAGTAGCAGGCGTCGCCGTCCTTGAGGCTGCAGTTGCCGTGGACGAAGCCATACAACTGGCAGCAGCGCAAGCACTTGCCTGACTTCCAGCACGACCCCACGCAGGAGTCGAAGACGATGTCGCACACCGGGGCATCGTCGCCGCCGTCGACGACGACCTCCGACGACGAAGAAAGCACCTCGTCAGCTGCACATCCATGGATGATACATAGATGCATCATATTTACCGCGTACCGTATGTACTTATGAGCTGGATCGTCGTATTAGCAACAAAAACGGCCGGATTATCGTCATCGATTGATCCAGCATAGGTTATATAAGATGCTTACAGGAGGTGACGATGATGACAAGGAGAAACAGCAGTAGCAGCGACAATGGCACCAACCTCGGCATCTTGGAGCTAGCTTGTATGAATGGATCTCTTCTGCTACCTCTTATATACTCCCGGCCTCATTATCTAGCTATCTATTGCTAGGCGTTTGGTGTTTTTTCTTTCATTTTTAATTGACATTAAGTTAGGCCTTTGAACGGATCAGGAATAAAAGGTGTCCGCGTTTATTCATCCGGAACAAACTGAAGCATTTTCTTTGAATCAATGCGATTAATTGGTCGGTTTATTTCACCGGCCGGGGCTACTAATTAAACGTCGATGCATGCAGGGAAACGAGCGAGGCATAGTACGTGTTCAACGCTTCACTCAACCTCTACATAACTCTCTCAAATTCATTGCTACTCCCTCCAAAAGATTAGCCAAGAAATAGCAAAATCTACTAATTTAGCTACTTTATAAATTAGATTCCACAAAAAAAGACCAGACCACCCCAACAGACTCTAAATTTTAGAGTCTATATAATTTTTTTTCACGATAACACCTAGGAGCATTTTTCAAGCGGACTAGAGTTTTAAGACAACGAGAGGAGAGACAGTAGTCGAACGATTACCGAACCTCCGACACCAACGAACAAACACTACTACTGAAATGATTTTCCGTGGCGGACTTTTTTTGATTTTCCGCGTGGCGGACATTAAAACCGCCACGCAGCTAGGGTCACGGTGGCGGGCAAATGTCCGCCCGCAAAAATCGATTAACCGTGGCGGTTATTTAACAATGCCCGCCATGGTTAATCCCTATTTTCTCGTTACAATGCCCGCCATGGTAAATAAAATAAAAAAAAAAAAAAAAAGTAAAACCCAGATCTTGGCTCAGGGCCGCCGCCGCCAGGAACCCACTACCGAGCAGGCAAGCCCCTGCCGGGCCCCCCACATTGGATCTGCGCGACGACGAGCATGCAGATACGCCGCCGGGCCGCCCCATGGCGCCGCCGCGCCGAGCTGGCCCTCCAGCCCTCGCGCCGAGCTCTGCAGAGACCTTGCAGCTGGTGCGCTCGAACCTATAAGCTGGTCTTCGTGTTGCTATTCTCACGAGGTGGTGCTAACCAACGTTGCCTTGCCCCTCCTGCTCCAGCAGTCCGCGCAGCGCCCGAGTCTTCGTGGGCTGGTTTCTTTCCAGCGGCCCGCTCACTAGAGCCACATGGGCCTCTTTGTGGGTATTGCCTTTGCCGCAAATCGAGACGAGATTGACCGCACGCAAATCTGGAGAGGTGAAGTCAATCAGAACCTATGCTCTGATTTGATGTTCCAATTTTTGCTAAGTGCACATTCTAGTGCTGTTAATTTGATGCGATTAATATTGGTGTTTTTTGTAAATTTAATTAAACTTCATTTCTTTTTCTTAGGATAACTCCGAAAAGTTGATTTATTATTTGAATAAATCGTGTTACTTCGAGGCTGGAGTTTTCCACGAGTTTTCCATGGGCCACAATGGCCTGCTTGCTAGGGTTGGCTTGTTGGGCTGTAGCTCATTTACGGTGGCGGTTTTTACAATACCCGCCACGCGGTTAATAGGGATCGATTAACCGTGGCGGTTTTTCTCCCCGGTCGGGAGGGGGTGCGGGCCACCTATTTTCCGTGGCGGTTTTTTCAAATGCCCGCCACGGAAAATAAAATCGAACACCACGTAAAATCAATCCTGTAGTTATACATGTGCGGCCGGCGGCCCGCCCGGCCCAAGACGGCCCGCGTGCCGAGCACGGCCGGTAGGGCACGGGCCCGGTCGACCCACGCCATCGGGCCGTGCTCGAGCAAAGTGCCGTGCGAGGGTCGGCCCGAGCACGGCCCGTGGCCGATTTTCGTCTGCGGGCCGGCCCGAAAAACGCGCGCCCAACAAAGTTTTCTCTTTTTCTTTTGCTGATGGGCTGTGATCCGGTGGCCTTTTGGCTTCGTGGGCTGTTTTTCTTTTTTTTTTTTTTGAGGAGATAGCTCATGGGCGGTGGGCCTGGTGGGCTTTTTTTCATACATTTTGATTAAATAGCTGCTTTTTTTTCTTTTTTTCGAGGAGACAACCTTGGACCGGGCCGTGCTTGGCTGGCCCGCGTGCCTTTTTTTCGCCCGCCTGCCACGGCCCACACCGGAATGCCGGCCGCCCGAGCCCGCTTTTTCGGGCGGGCGCCGGGCCGTGTCGGGCCAAAAACGTGCTTCGTCTTGGGGCTACCGTGCCCGTGCTTTACGCACAAGTTTACCTGTAGTAGTGAAACTAAAAGGGATTACACATGATCAAATGACGCCTTGAACACAAGCAAGGACGAAGCACCCATCAACTAGCAAACGCGATAATCGATCTCCTCCTGAATCTGCTGGGCTAGCTGAAGTGGGGACTTTGCAACTCCATTGAAGGTCCTTGCGTTGCGCTCCTTCCAAAGCACCCAACCAACGGCGAAGAAGAAAGAGTCGAAACCACATCTTCATGTGACACAACGACCACTCCATCGCTTGCTCCTCGGCAACCACTATGAGATCCTGGAGGTGCAGCTTGCACAACCAAATATGCCAAACCTCCCTACTAAAGCTGCAACCCGACAGGATATGGTCCATAGCCTCGACGCTTGGTCGCACATGATACAAGTGTCGGAGTCCTGTAACCCATGGTGAAACCTTCTTTCCGCTGTCCAGCACCTTCCATGCATGACCAACCAGAAGAAGAAACGAATTCTCGGCGGCGCCGAAGTTTTCCAAATCTCTTTTGCTCCCAACGGCGCCGACGATCCAAAGAACATAGCCCCGTAAGCCGAAGCCGCCGAGTAGTTCTGTGCCACTGTTAGCTTCCACGAGAAAGTGTTCGGGTGCTCTTGAAGATGGACTTGGTCCACGTCAATAGGGTTTTTCGGATCAGAGAGGCTTTGAGCGTTCTTCTCCTGCTAGTCTAGGCTTTTGGCGCAGCCATGCATACTTTGGTCCTGTTTGGTTTAGAAAAGTCCTAGGACTTTTTAGTCCCGAGGACTAATAAAAAGGTCCCTCCAAGAGAGTCTTTTGAGACTAATAGAGAAAAAAGTTCCTAAAAAGTCCCTACCCGTTTGGTTTCTAAGGGACTTTTTTTTATTCCTGGGGACTAAAAAGTCCCTCAACTAAACAGGGCATTTGTTGTCAGTCGTTGCTGCTGTGGTGCCGCCGGCCGGTCGTACGTCCAAAAAAGCACGGAGGGGCAGCCATGGATTCGATCATGGACTGCCTATGCCTCCACCACAGCATGCAGTGTGACGCTGCTACAATACTGTGCGGCCAGTACTCGAGCTCATGGTTCATGGTCGTTTATCGATCGCCTCGATTCCTAGCTAGCTCATGGGCAAAGGCAACATCAAAAGTACGTGAAGCTGTGCCAGACCAAATGAAGCCCTAAAATCAAAGGCACGTACGATTACATACGCAAGCTCCACACCGGCGATTAAAGTCAGGCAACGTATGCTCCAGCACGGATGCAACAAGACACTTACGGACATGCCGGCCGTCACGTACGTTTATTATTACAGACTTGCATGCACATAATTATTAACAATAAAGACGGCATGCAATGCACACGTGAGATGCATGCATTACATGTACACATATAACTATTTACACGTACATTAATATATATATATATATAAGCTGCTTCCCGTTTGGTGCCTGCAGGGAAGAGGTTTATTATATATATTCGCGTACGTAGTACGCCGATTATTGCTCGAAATAGTTAACGCGCTTCACGTAACATGGTAGCTTGCGCGTGTCGTGGGGTCGTCGGTCTTCAATCCAAGCATCTCAGACCCCAGCCCCAGGTGGTGTAGTAGGGGCCTGGGCTTGCTCGTCCGGCGTCGGCGTCGGCGTCTTGGTCTCCACCTTGGTTGGACTTGGGTTGCAGTTGCAGTCGTTTTTGAGCACGCAGTCGATGAAGCAGGACCGAACATCTTGATCACCAGGATCAGCGATGCACTTGCCGGCACAAGCGCAGTTCTTTGAGCAGATGCACTGGTTGTTGGGAACACGACCATCCTTCACCGTTTCAGTGCAGTCATCGTCTGCAGCCATCCCGATGGGCATCAGCTGCAGGCCGACGGCCAACAGCATCAGGCAAACAATGGCCACCTTCTTCTTCTGTGCAGTGGTGGAAGCCATAGCGGCGGGGTGTGTGTGTGTGTGTGAGTGATATGACTACTCGTCGATCCTCTGCGCTGGCCAAACGGCACGTACAGTGGTGCTATTTATAGGCGCCAAACGCCCTGCACCCACACCTGTTTATTTCCATTTTATCAAAGACAAAGTCGAGATCTATCACCGATTAATGGATATGGTTGCGTACGCGCGCGTGGATGATCCTCCAAAACTGTCCACACGCGCATTTCTTTAGTTTGTAGCTGTAGTAGGTACAAGTGATCAGACGACGACGCCGTACGTAGATCATTAATGTATGGCATATATCTGTACGGAGTACCATATAGTATATGGAAATGGAATGTACATCTGCACCATACGTACGCACTAATAAAGCTTTTTGCATGTGTGATAATAAAAAAAACTAAGAGACGGCGTGATACACGGCCATTGGACCTTTTTTTTTTGCGAGACGGACCACTAATAAGCTTTGCCACGTGGTCGCCATCTAAATTTGTATAAACGGGTGATCTGTCAACTCTCATGATTCCTCTCAAAGACGAGAGGGTCGTGATTCACGATTCATTCTATCCATACGTGGAAAAGTAGACAAGAACGCGTATGTACACAACCTCAATTCTATCCAATATACGATAGAGGACCACCGTGCCACTAATAACTTTAGCAGTATGTAAAACAGTAGATTATAGGATATTTGGTGATTCTACCCTTATTTTATACCTTCATGGTGATTTTACCCTTGTTTTTTTTAACTTTGCGCTTTTACTCTCGTTTTTTTCCAAATGAAACCTCCGTCTACCCTCGTTTTTAACACCGTTGGTACTGTTGCTATTATTTAGTGAAAAAAACAAAAAGGATAAAAAGGACGGGACAAAAGATAAAAAATAAAAATACCCCATGGACAATTCACCTTATCCCTTCGCATCGAAGAGGCCGACGCAGTTTCTCCCGTCGCGAGGCCGCCCGCTGGAGACCGTCGATTACACTTGTCCCGGCGCGCGTAGCCTCCCCTTTGCCACGTGGTCGCCATCTAAATTTGTATAAACGGGTGATCTGTCAACTCTCATGATTCCTCTCAAAGACGAGAGGGTCGTGATTCACGATTCATTCTATCCATACGTGGAAAAGTAGACAAGAACGCGTATGTACACAACCTCAATTCTATCCAATATACGATAGAGGACCACCGTGCCACTAATAACTTTAGCAGTATGTAAAACAGTAGATTATAGGATATTTGGTGATTCTACCCTTATTTTATACCTTCATGGTGATTTTACCCTTGTTTTTTTTAACTTTGCGCTTTTACTCTCGTTTTTTCCAAATGAAACCTCCGTCTACCCTCGTTTTTAACACCGTTGGTACTGTTGCTATTATTTAGTGAAAAAAAAAAAAGGATAAAAAAGGACGGGACAAAAGATAAAAAATAAAAATACCCCATGGACAATTCACCTTATCCCTTCGCATCGAAGAGGCCGACGCAGTTTCTCCGTCAGCGAGGCCGCCCGCTGGAGACCGTCGATTACACTTGTCCCGGCGCGCGTAGCCTCCCCGTCGCCCTCTCTTCGGGGCGGGGGGCGGCGTGCGGGTAGCCTCACTCTCCAGAAGCTACCGGCGGCACGACTCCTGTACGGCCTCCTCCCTCCCTCCAACCCGCTCCCCCACCCCCACATTTGGGTCGCGGCCTGAGGCGGGCTTCACCCAGACGACTTGAGGTGGGCAAAGCCCCTAAATTATATTGTCTTACATATCATCCATTTTGATCCTCAACGAATGCATGGCCTTCCTGCAAGGACAGAGAGTGTCATGATTCATAATAGATGCCTTCACGTGAATGTCCAAAGTTGACAAGAATATAAGGCTATGTTTTGTTGGGCTTCCGGAGTCACTTAGGACGGTGTTTCACGACTCCACCTACCAAATGGGTCCAAAAACAACAACTCCATTTGGGAGAAGCCACGTGAATTGTGCCTAGAGAGAGTGGAGATGATGGGAGACAACGGAAAAATGTAGGTTGCCCTGTTCCCAGGCCATGTTCGTGCGGCCATGGGCAAGTTTGCCGTGCGTGACCATAGATTCGCGGAGAAGATAGGCTCATAGGCATTGTCACCTAACATGGAGAAGGAGCCGTCGAGCATGGGATGTTAGGGAAAGCACAGGTGCGGCCACCTGTCTCGGTGATGTAGCAGCTGAGCCGGGACACACTGGCACAACCATGTTGGCTGCGTGAACGTGAACTTCTAGGAACATTAGGGTACCGGGGCCATGTGGTACCTGGGTCCTGGTGTGTAGAGCATTGAGGACGTAGACGCGAGGAAGTCAAAGGCCAAATACATCAGGCCTTGTGGTTGGAGGAGGATAAGGATAAGAACTCGGGTAGAAGGGGAAGCAAAAAATGGCAAAAAAAAAAAAAAAAAAAAAAGAACAGAAATAAACAAGGTTACTATACAAATTTTGCCATTTATCTACTTTGAGAAGTTCTTCCAAGCTCTAGAAATGGCCCATAAAGCTGGAAAAATAAACTACTCTACTAGTAACTACTAGTAAAGCAGAGTGCTGACACCGGATTAATCCTCGATCACACATGTATAGAAGACCAGGTCTAGTCTTAGGATTAACAGTCATTAGTGTGTCTAGTTATTTAAAACTATCAAAGGTTGTGTGCCCAAGGGTAGAGGCCGAGAATGTTTAAGACATTGTATCACCTTGATATAATTTTTTGAAATTAATAAAAATTCACATTTCCAAAAAAAAATATGTATAGATGACCATTGGGCTGGGCCGGCTCGACATGGCACCCAGTGCCTCCCCGAGCCGTGTGCCTCGTGACTGACTGCCAGCCCAAGCACGGCACTGTAGTCCAGAATTCATGCCTATGCCAGCCCACTTCACGGTCAAATTTGCAGGCCGTGCCAGCCCACAGGTTCTCGGTATTCTACCAGCAGAGCGACGTTTGAGTTGCTCCCAGCTCGCGGTGAAAAGAAAAAGTGAGCGAAAACGGAACGCCGGCTCAGCTCCAGAAACCAGTTTCACGAAATCGCCTTCCTTGTCAAAAAAAAAAGTAGCACCTGATTCTGCATGTCACAAAGATAGGCTTGGAGCTTGCTGGCGCCAAGATGCAGGGATGAGGTGGTAGATGTGTGGAGGAAGGGGAGTGCTCCGTCGCGAAAGGTGCTGCCGCCTCGGTGAGGCGCGACAGGGAGTGGGATCCAACGGATTAGGGGAAAAAAAATTGTGCCGTGCCAACTGCCAACTGATTTATTTCCCAACGATAACGGGGAAAAAAAATATTAGGTTGCCAATCCATCTCTGTTGTCCCTTGGAGATGATCCATCTGGTCATGCAAATCAAAGTCCCCGTTGTATCATAGGAAAAGCTACTCGGAAGGAGGCCAGCAGCCACCCAAATGTTTCTTCATCGGCTAGCTGCGCCGGTCACATTGATACGGCACTGCCGCCGGCCACGCCCAGCGGACACCAAAACCTGCCGAGGCACCATGAATGCAGAGCCGTCCGGCCCGGCATTAGAGCGGCCGAGCGCGCCCACAGGCGTGCACAGAGTCTCGGGAAGCTGCGCGCGCGTCGTCGCGGCGGCTTGCTTGGAAGGTGAGGACGAGCTTCACCTTCTTGACGTTGGCGCCGCCTACCGGGGAGCGCGGCCCACACGGCATTTTGCCGGCTTGCCGTCCGGCTTCGCAGGACTGTCGTGCGAACGCTGCCGCACTCGTGGAGTGGCAAGTCACTGTGGGCACAAAATACCGAAAACCGAAACCGAACCGGAAAAAACCGAGAACCGAACCGAATAGTACCGAAACCGAATAATTCGGTTCCTGTTCGGTTCCAGGGTCTGAGGAACCGAATTTACCGAGGTAAATACCGAAACCGAACCGAATTTACCGAATTTACCGAACTTACCGAAGTTACCTGAAATGTGACAAGTTTAAGTGTTGTTATATTATTAATTATACTATTATAGACTATTATATTATATATTTTTGGCACTAACACTTATAGTTATGTGGACTTTTATATGCATTTGTATTTTGTACCATTATTATCTATGAAATCATGTCAAAATTAGTTTTAAAACATGATATTACATCTTCTTTGTGAGCAGTTCGGTACTGTTTTCGGTAACCGAATTTACGAAAACCGAAATCCCCGGTCATCGAATTTTTTTAGGAACCGATCGGTACCGATTTCTCGGAACCGAATTTTACCGATACGAAGAACCGAACCGATCGGTTCGGTATTTACCGAACGCCCACAGTGAGTGGCAAGCGTGGCGGCCAAGGGAGCTAGCGCGACTAGTGCTACACAAAGTGTAAATCTAATCTTACACGAATCCGGATCGGCAGCCTCCATGCATGACAGAAAATAAACAAAGGAAAAATAACAAGACAAGAGAAAAAACGACGTGCAGTTCAGTAATAGGCGGCCCTGCTCAACTGCATTGGCGATGTTCGCTTGAAGTTCAGTACGACAGGAAACAAGGAACTAAAAAACATTTGAAAAGATAGACTAGATCCAGGTGTCATTAGTTGAGAAATGATCCTCAATACTAGTGCTACTACGGCGTCATGAGGGTGGAGTCGTCGCCTGATGATGATGACCCATCCTCATCATGGAGACGCCTCCTCTTCAGTGGAGCCAGCCTCATCGTCATCACTGGAGACGGCCTCGTCTTTGTGGATGCGGACAATGAGGGCGGCCTTGGAGGGCAGCTTTTCATCAGGCACCGTCAGGACCATGCTCGGCATGTTCAGACTCCAGCCGTCGGTGCTCGGCACCCTGGACAAGAAGGGTGCCACCTTGGTGCCCCCGCCCTTGAGCCAGAGCTCACAGCGGAACTGGCGCGCCACCGCGGGCGCATCCTCGGACGCCCTCAAGCACGCCACCCACACGGCCATGACACGGTCCACTGGTGAAGCGTGCACCACAAACACGTAGCCGTCCGACGCGCCCGCCAGCGCCGCCACTATCCAGTTCCAGCCGCGCCTGATGGGGACCTTCCACGGCTGCCCGTAGACGTACTTTCTTCTGGGCTGGCATTAGAAGTCGTTTTGGAAAAGGTTTTGGTCAAACATCGGGAATATAAATCACCAATAACTTTTAAGTTGTTGAGTTTGTAAATGTAAAAATTATATGAGTAGATTTATCTTAAAAAATACTTTGATAAAAGTATACATATATCACATCTCCATAAATATTTTTATAATAATAAGAGGTCAAAGTTGTGTTTTGGAGACCGTGTCGCTGTCCTAAACGACTTCTAATACCATCCCTGGAGGGAGTAGTTGTGCAGGACGGGCCAGCTGTGGCTCTTGGAGAAGTGTTGGAGCAGCTCCGCGGGCGAGGACATGAAATCGCAGTCCGGGCATTCACAGGGCGCGAAGTTGCAGGACCTGACGTGATCCGCCGACTCGTGGTAGGCCAGCCGAGCCGTGCACCCGTGTTCCCTGTGCACGCAGAACAACATGGGGGCGCGCAGGACGCAGTCCATGTCCGGGCACGGGATGCACGACTTGGTGACGGCGTCGGAGCAGACCTGGAGGTGGCCGTCGCAGCAGTCCTGGCACACGACATCGCCGGCGTCGCACTGCAACACAAAACCAAGAATCAGATAGATGAATCAACCCGGCCGGCCATGAGAGCAGATCGAGCAGCACAAGAACAGACCTTGAAAGTAGGGGGCTTTAGGAATTTCCGGCAGTGGACACAGTCGAAGAAGGACGCGTCGATCCGCGAAGTCCACGGCTGCTCCATCTCCGGCGGCGGCGGTGGGGAAGAAGGCAGGTTCTACTAGTCGGGGAAGGCAAAGACGAGTGGCAAGATGCAGTAGTTCTCTCCGGCCGGCTGCAGTACCTGTTCGAGGGTGTGTTCCTATTTATATGCATAATAACGCTGGACAGTACAACGTAGTACTGCGGAGTGAGTGGTTGGCAAGTTGTGCTTGCCATGGCAAATGTGCAGTAGTGAGGGGTGTTTAGTTGGTGAAATATTTTGGGGTTGGGTACTGTAGCACTTTTCGTTTGTATTTGGTAATGAGTCAAATGCATGGTACATACATGAACTTGTCTAGCTATGCCAAATAGCCCTATGGACTCTGAAACTGCACATTTGGCCCCCTAAACTTGATTATTGGTTCACTGCAGGCCCAGTCATCTTGGTCAGCGTAAATTCACGGACTTGGACCGGCCACCATGGCCTAACCCCGTTAGTGCCTGGCTAACGTGTGTGTAAGTGGCCCATGAAAATATGCAATTTGGCCCCTCTTTCTTCCCTCTTTTTCCCTTTTTTTTTCTTTTCTATTTTCTTTTTCCTTTTTCTCTTCCGTTCCTTTTTTCCCGTCTCCGCGTGAGGCTTCCTGGCCGCCGCAGCGCAGGCGGAGCAGCCGCGATCTGCTGCCGCTACGGTGGCGCCCGAGGATCTGCGCCCTCCGCTGCCGCCGGGGAGGGTCCCTGGTCCCAAAATCTTGCCTTGTAGTGATCCCACCACTTGGGAGAAGGTCCCTGTCCAGAGGTCCTGCCCCCAAGTATGAGAAAAAAAAGTTGGAAGGCCACCCAAAAATAGGAAGAAGCAGCCTACAGAAATTGAAACAAATCAAGGAATTAGATTATCAAGGCATGGGGTCAGTATGACATGCAGCTATTGTGGACAAACTGGACACAACAAGAAAGGTTGTGCTCTAAAAAAAGTCAGGATTGCAGCCACAGGACAATGTGCCTAGTTCAAGTGTGGAACCAACAGAAGAGGAACCATTTCACTATGATGAAAATATGTATGAAGAGGAAGCAATGGCTCAGGTACTTGCATATAACTACAGCTTGTTAATTTTCCATTAATTTCACTAGCTTAACTTGGTAATGTGATGGCCTTTGCAGATTGTAATGCATTATGATGAAGAAACAGTGCAACCATTTTCTATGCTGGTTGGAGGAAGCCAGCCCCTTTTGTCACAGCTAACAGTGGATAGCCAGGTCTCTTTTTCACAGATGGTAGGAGATACCATGATAGCAAGGCTGGATGCAGAGGTGACTTGCATTTAACAGGCTATTGCACTAACTGCTTAGTGTCTTTTCTCTAACTGCTTAGTGTCTTTTTGCATATGCCTATTGCTCTAACTGGTTGACCATATAACAGGCTTCACAGGATGCATCAAGGAGGGTTGAACCAGTTGGTCTACCTGATTCAAGCTTCATCATGTCAAACTTACCTGCTGCAAGACCAATGCCACCATCCACAGCTACAAAAACTGGTAGAGCTATACTAGCAAAGGGCAAGGGCACTGCCTCAGCTGCTAAGAAGACAAAGAAGACCAACAAACCTGATCAAGGGAAAGCATGATCTTTTTCTGTGAATCTAGGATGATACTTTTGTGTGTAGTATATATTTTGGACAAGGAACTAATATAGACAGTCCATGTCAATATACAGAAATGCACCAAAGACAACTAGATGGGTGCTTTCTCATCTTTTGGATGGTGGCTAGGGCTCAGGTAGCTAGCTGGATGGAGCTCTGCATAGTTGGCTCTACTCTTTGTATGTATGATATTTGGATGCAACAAACTATGATGCTATGAAACTGTCGGATGCTTGTATATATATATACATATATAATATAAAAATATAAAAATATAATATATGACTTTGGTTACTCTATGACTTATATTATTCTCACAAATTGTTACATACATATTGCAATTGAAAGTGTGACAATCTGAAAGTTACTCTATGGCAGGGGGAATATGAGAGAATGAGGGGAAGAAAGGGGAGGGGGATTGCAAGTTTACATGGGTCACGTTAGCCTGGCTAACGGTTTGTATCACGGTGGACTGTGAATTCACGGTGACTAGTTGATTGGACCTGCAGTGAACCCATGATGAAGTTTAAGGTGTCAAATGTGCAATTTGAGTCCATGGGTCTATTTGGCATAGGAAGACAAGTTCATGTACCCACCATGCATTTCACTCTTTGGTAATTGTTGTCCCGCCATGGATAAAGATTCGTCTCGTACTTTTTCAGCTAAACTATGTAATTAGTTTTTTTTTATCTAAATTTAATGCTTTATGCATGCGTTAAGAAATTAGATGTGACGAGGAACTGTAGCACTTTTTGGGTTGGGAGACGCCCATCTTGAATACTCCATGAATTCCAAAGCCTTTGACTTGCACCCGAACACCGAACAGTGGGGAATTCAAGCAGCCACCCAGGCAGGGAATACTCCATGTTCAAGGCATGAAGGCAATTTTGAATTTTTGTTTTCTTTTCATATACTCCTATTAGACAGTAAATGCTCGTGCTGTGTACTGCACCCGCCGAAAGCTGTCAGCGAGCGCTCGGCTTCCACTCTATTGCCAGCATGCAGTGCAATGCAACATGCAGCGCAATGGGCCGGACTACTACGTGGGTCCAGGAGGAGTCAGTCGAGTCGACCAGGGAAGTCACGGCCGGAGCGGACCGGACCGGACCGTGTGTCATTTCTCGTCGCAAGCAGTAGCAGGCGTCACCATGCTTCTTGAGGCTGCACTTGCCGTGTAATCCGTGTAATCCATGGCGCTTGCAGCAGCGCAGGCACGACCCCACGCAGCTATCGAAGATGGCGTCGCACGCGCCGCCCTCAACCTCCGACGACGGAAGCACCTCGTGAGCTGCATGTACGTTACGTGCATCCATCATACGTATACATATTCATATGGAACGAACCAAAACGGCTCATCAGCAGCATCGATCCAACATAGAGGTTAATTAAGCTGCTGCTTACATGAGTTGATGATAACAAGGAACAGCAACCGCAGCCATAATGGCACAATCCACTGGTCTTTTTATTTGCCCGTGAAGCTGAAATAAGCCGAAATATACACATTCACAGAGTATTTAGGGTGTGTTTGGTTGTGATGCCCAATGTAGCCTGGCTAGGCCCAATCTAGTCCGGCCGGACCTAGCCTGCATCAATCAAGCCACCTCCACTTGTTTGGTTGTTTTTGATTTTGGTGACCCATTGTAGCCCGGCTTAGAGATTGGGTGTTTGGTTAGCTAGTTTCTTTGGATATGGTCACCTCTTCTTTGGTTTGGTGAACTTACCCTATGGTGGAGCCCACATGTCATACACCTTTTCCCATTCTCCCTCTCCCTCGGTTCCTCTTTCTCCTTTCCTGGCTTCCCCCGATTCCACTCCAATGGCGTCTCCAAATCCGCCCGTCCCCCACAGCATCTCCAAATCTGCCCCTGATTCCACTCCAATGGCGGCTGCGGCGGTCATGATCGGCGAGGTCGGTAGCCGGCCGACGGACGGCGACACACACGCCACGCCCGGCTCGCGGAGCGCTTTCTACGCTGGGCTCCTCAAAGCGCATGGCGGCGGGGCGAGGCACGCCCTTCCGGCCCCGACGCAAGCATCGAGGCGTCGCGACTTCCGAGGCTCGCCGTCGTCGTCCACGAGGATCCGTCGCGAGGGCGCATAGAGGAGCGGCAAGCGCGCTACCCAGCCCCGATCCGCCCCCAGCCCAGCCAGATGTGGCACCGGTGAAGGAGACCGTGCACGGAGCCCCGCCGTCCGCGCCGCATCCGCCGGCGAGGTCGTGTTCGTCGGAGCCACATCCGAATGTCGAGGTCGCGCCCATGGGGGCCCCTCGCCGCCGCCGCCGAGGACCGAACCATGCCTGTACCACTCCACGCCGCGAGATGCGGGGAGGTGGGGGAGGAGACCAGCGTTGGAGCCGTTGTCTCGTGCGAGGCGGGATCCCGGCGGGGAAGAAGTTGCGACCAAGCGGTGAGCACGGTGGAGAGGCGGGACACGCGGGGGAAGCGGTGAGGCGCCGCCAGCGGTGAGACGAGCCACGGCCCGGGCCCCGCGGAGCCGGGCCATGAATGAATTGCACCCCCGCAATTCGATCCTGGCCTGGCTAGGATGGTACGGCTGGCCCATTGTGGCCTGGCTATCTCCATGGGTTTGGCAACCAAACAGCAAGAAGTGAGCCCAATCTGGCCTGGCTAGCTATTTTTCCAGCAAACAAACACACCGGGGCAAGATTCTCCGGCGGCGGTGGGGAACAAGGCAAGTTCTACTAGTCGGGAAGGCAGAGACATGTGGCAAGATGATGGATGGCTCTCTCCGGCCGGCTGCAGTGCCCGTTCCTGTTCGAGGGTGTGTTCCTGTTTATATGCACAACGCCGGACAGGTTGCGAGAAAATACTTCCTGTAGGAGTACGTTGTCAAAAAGAAAAAGAAAAAGAAAAAAAAGAAACTGACGCCTTCGGTTCCTGCACCCTCTTCCCTTTGCGCCAGGCCAGGCAAGGCGATCAATACTCCATGAATTCCAGCAGCCTTTGAGTTTTGCACCCTGCTGCACCCGAAATCTGTAAAAGTGTGTGTGTGTGTGGGGGTGTGATGGGGGGCGGGGGTGGGGATTCAAGCAGCCAGCCACGCACAAGTACTCCACTCCACTCCACTCAGCTAGGAAGGGAAGCAGAGCAGTGCAGGAAGTTAAGCATATAATTTGCTAAGGGGTGTTTAGTTGGTGAAATATTTTGGGTTCGGCTACTGTATCACTTTTCGTTTGTATTTCATAACTATTGTCATACTATGGAATAACTTAGTTCAAAAGATTCATCTCGAACTTTTCAATCAAATTGTGTAATTAGTTATTTTGTTTAACTACATTTAATACTTCATGCATGCATTAAGAAATTCGATGTGACGGTGTAGCACTTTTGGGTGGATGCATGGGAACTAAACACCCCCTAAACTTAGGAGTTGTTCAGACTTTGAACTCCTATATCACTTTCGTTTACTTGTGATAAATATTGTCTAATTCTGGACTAACTAGGCGAGTCGAGACGAGTTGTGGTGCACACTTGAGTTTTTCTAGCACTAGGTACCTCAATTCATGCTTGAGACATGTTGGAGTTGAAGCAATTCACGGAGTCAAGAAGACGGAGGTGAAGAAGTGCTTCTGGGCCGACCGGACGCTCGGCCTTTGACCGGAGGCTCCGGTTAGCGGCGTCCGGATGTCTCATATGCTCTAAATGTTTGCGAAAGCAGGTACCAAGCTGATTCGGGTGAGAGTCACCGGACACTTGTTAAAAACATTCTTAAGTACTTGAGAAGGACTAAAGATGTGTCCCTAGTCTATGGAGGTGAGGAGGAGCTCGTTGTAAATTGTTACACCGACGCTAGCTTCCAAACGACACAGATGATTCACAATCTCAATCGGGATATTTGTTCACAATAAATGGTGGTGCTGTCAGTTGGAAAAGTTCCAAGCGAAAAGCAGTGACCGATTCTACAGCTGAAGCCGAGTACATATCAGCTTCTGAAGCTGCAAAGGAAGGTGTTTGGATGAGGAAGTTCTCATTGAGCTTGGTGTGTTTCCGAATGCAAGTGGCCCATTGAACCTTCATTGTGACAATAGTGGCGCAATTGCACAGGCTAAGGAGCCGAGGGATCACCATAAGAACAAACATGTACTGCGGAAATTTCACCTCATTCGAGAGTTCATCAAAAGGGGTGAGATCAAGATATGCAAGATACATACGGATTTGAATGTTGCAGATCCTTTGACAAAGGCTCTTCCACAGCCTAAGCATGAGGCGCACATGAGAGATATGGGTATTAGATATCTTCAAGATTAACTCTAGTGCAAGTGGGAGATTGTTGGAAATATGCCCTAGAGATAATCATAGAGATGATTGTATCACCTTGTATCCATGATATATTATGTTTTCGTGAATATCCATTAAAGACAACTTGTATCGATTGGCAATTATGTGAATTGTTTGTGAGACTCTTTACTTGTATTGTTATTCTATAATTGTCCCTGGTCGGAGTTCATGTGAGGACACACATGGATATTAGATCAGCACACATATTAGTTGATGACTATGTTTCACAAGTCATAGACATGGAGATGTCAAACTAATAGTGTGGGCACATGTATGACATGGGGCTGGATAGACCCGACATGAGATATTATTATTATCTCTTCACACATCATGTACGTTATGTCCTTAGACCTGAGATTGTCGTATGTACTCAAGATGTGAAACGACCTACTTAGGGACTATCAAACGTTACTCTATAATTGGGTAGCTATAAAGGTGGTCTTCGGGTTTGTCAAGAAGCATGCTATGAGGCATAGTCAATCAAGATGGAATTGCCCCTCTCCATGAGAGAGAGATATCACTGGACCACTCGATTGATTGGATCAAGAAATGCATGGCCGTGCTTGGGTTAAGTGTTAACCCACGAGGTGGACCAAATATCGTGAGGCAAGGGAATAACATGTATATGAGTTTGTGGTGGTTCGTCTGATATGATCGTTGCGTACACATGGGAGTTGACACGTCTTGCTAGAGGCCGCTATCAGCTATTGGTCGAGTAGTACTCAGGCCATGTCTATGTGTGCGTGAGCCCATAGGGTCGCACGCTTAAGGGGAAGAAGGCCTAATTCGGATCTGATCCAATTAGACGAGGCTTAGCGTTACTAATGGGCCTCCAGCTCGAGAGCCTGTTAGGGACGCCTATATATATGAGAGGTGGGCGCGGGGCTAGGTCAATCCACGCCACTTTGGCAGCCGCCGCCGCCCACGCCCTCGCCTCTTGCTCCTCGCGGACCTAGCAGTCCGGAGGCGCGTCGCTTCCTCCCTGTACGTGTGGGATACCTCGGAGGTGCTGCATCTGGAGCACAAGGACGAACCGCACGTGGAGGACGGACGTGAGCAATCGCGACGGCACCGCTGCTACGCGCACATCTTCGCCGAAGGTCGACACTTCCGCCGCACCTGCGGCGTCTAGTGGTAATCCCGTGATCTATAACTAGCAGTAGATCCTTGGTTTATCGGTAGAAAAAATTTGTTTTCTAGCTAGCGTAGCGATCCCATATTCCTTCGGTTGAGGTCTAAGTGAGAGTTCGTGCTTGTTTCTCTTGGTGATCGCCATCACCTAGACAGCTTGGTGGCGGTTCATGGTTTGAAGATCACCTGGTGGTGCTTGTGGGTGGCTCAAGCAAGCTTGTGAGCGGTTGTGGGTGATTCACCGTGACGGAGAGTCGAAGAATCAGCCCGTAGAGAGCACTTGGTCCTTGTGAGGACTAAGGGGAGCGATACTCTTTAAGAAAAGTGCTCCAACGAGGACTAGGGGGGTGTGGGGACACCTTGATACCTCGGGAAAACATCGTCGTGTCCTTTCCTCTCTTTACATTTCGCATTTACTTTCCGCAATTCTATTTCATATCTTTACATTCCTAGAATCGCCATGTTAGAGTAGGATTGGAATTTAGGGTGCAAAACTTTGTGCGGTAGTTGCTAGAATCACACTTAGGCACAAGAGGGTGAATATGCGCTAGTAGGGTTTATTTGTGAGTTAAATTTTTAGATTAGCCCAATTCAACCCCCTCCTCTTAGGCATCTCGATCCTTTCAACCCCTGTGGGAGAGTCTTTATGGGACTTTTTTTTTCCCTTCCCATCCGCCGTGCATGGCTGAATCCCTTCGCCGTTGGCTCGCCCCGGCGATGCCCGCCCGCCGACGGCCCGCTAGCTCCGCCTCCACACTTGTGCTAGGTCCGTTGACGAGGCGAGGCGGCCGGGTGCCTGGGCGGGGATGCCGTGGCGGATCTTTGCGGCGAACCCCCGGCGAGAACGCCGCCCACGGCCGGGGAGCGGGCTCGTGATGTGGTGGGAGGGGGAGTTGCGAGGAGTTTGGGTGAGTTTTGGGTGTGGCTTGGGCGCGAGGAGGTGGGAGAGGGAGGAGACAGTGGCGGCCATGGCGAGCGAAGCCGGTCGCCGCGGCCAGGAGGAACAGGGGCGGTTCCATGGTAGTGTCGGCCTCGTGCTCATGCGGGTGGAGCTCGTGCTCGTGTTGGGTGCTGGGCCACGAGGGGCCCGTCCTGGTCCGGGCGAGGCCGCCGCCCCCTGCCCCCAGGCGGGCCATGGCGCCGCCGCCATTTTCCTCGGCTAAGGCACTGCCGGGCGGCGGCCAGAGTGGACCTCCGGCCCCGGATCCACGGCCAAGTTGCCCGTCTGGTCCAGCACGCGGGAGTTCGGTGGGGAGCGGTTGCGCGTTGGTCGGCGGCCAGGGCCAGACGAGCAGGTTGCAGCACGGCCGTCACCTGTCAGTCTTCTTCATTTTTCCGATAAAACACTCATGTATTTTTTAGTCCCTAAACCAAACATGTAGGGACTAAATATTTTTAGTCCCAACTTTAAAAAAGTCTAGTCCCTAACAACCAAACAGCCCCAAGCTAAACATTTCTCTGCAGAACGGCGCGATAGCAGAGGCGATCCACATGTGGAAGAGCAATTTCGACAAAGAGTTCCATGTATTACAGCATTCACCACGCCAGCAACCATAGCCTGCCGCGGCTGGCGTGCAAGACGTGCAAGCACAAGTTCCATGTCTCCTGCCTCTACAAGTGGTTAGCTCGACGTCCAACAAATCGACTTGCCCGTTGTGCCAGACTCCGTTCTAGTTCTAGCTCTAGACACGTGCGTGTTTGTTGGCACACTTCGTGTAAATGGCGTGTATATGCAGTGTTCAGCTTTTTACAAAGGCTTGGGCCTTTTCTCACTAGGCTCATCCGTTTTGGCTGTTAACTACTCTTGGGACAGTACGAGACCTATATGGAAGAGTTCACATTATAGGAATCAAGTAGATTGATCATTAAAAACTGGGTACAAATTTTGGGGTAGCTCCCAACTTAGAGATTTGCAGCGCCCTATCGACTCAAACATAGCAATGATTTGAGGTTAAAGCAAGCTGCAAAACTTGCTTGCAACTAGTGATCCCAAATACTCCCTCTATTCCAAACTGTATGTCGTTTTGACTTTTTTGGTTAATCCATTTTGTTACAAATATTAGATTCATAGCAAAATAGATATATTAAAAAGTCAAAAGCGACTTACAATTTGGAACGGAAGGAGTACTATTTATTCTAATTTTCTAGAGCCACACTAGCAGATGGCACAACTTATAAATGCTATTGACAATCCTAGAAATGCTATGGACAATCGTGGAATGAAATGAGTCGTGGCGCCCGAATTGGGTACTCCTACCATTTCAAACTATTTAGCTTTTGATATGCATATAAATATGTACTATCTAAATATATTATAGTGGTAGTCATCTGAGATATAAATAATTTGGAATGGAAGGAGTAGTTCTTATTGGACAAACTGATGAGTTCACAATGCAGTAATTTCTGAGCCACCCTCAGGCACCATCCATAAAACATCTGTTCAACCAACAACTACCTCAGGCATAGAGTACTTAACAAAAGGCTTATAAAGCTTGTTTTGATTTTTGAGTAAACTGCCACTACGCGATGAGTAAAGGGAGCATGGTCAGCATGAAGGCCTCGTAGGTAAAAGTTGCCGACCCTGAGGACGCAGTGTCCTGCTCCTTGAACTTCTCAGTCAGTCCCTGAAAAGTAATCCAAATAAATGACAACAGGTAAGATTCATCATAACCATATTTGCAAGATCAGATGCAAAGAGAAGTCTGAAATGTTTGGGTTTGCACATTGTGCAGGCATTAGTTACCTTAACAGCGAGGCAGCATCTGCAGAGGTAAAGGAAGAACAAGAAAACACGATTAGAATTTGTGGTACATGACAAATTGAATGCAGATAGGACATTTAAAAAATACATAGTTTTAGACATCGCTATAGTCTTGATCAGAAGACATAGCTGAACTTAGCACGACAGTTCATTAACGAATCAGTCTATTTAAATCTTTAACTAGTTACTTCCTCCATTTCAAATTGTAAGTCATTTTGACTTTTTTTTGGTACATTCATTTAGCTATGTATCTAGATACAATTATATTTCTAGATACATAGCAAAATTGATGAACCAAAAAAAAGTCAAAAGCAGCTTACAATTTGGAACAAAGGGAGTTTCAGACAAGCTTACTACTCAGATATCAACCAGTTATGAACATCCATGACAACAACACTGTGAAATACAATAATTTCCTTACTGATAAGGTTCAGAAAACATATTTAAGAAATGAGCAGCAGTTGGATTGAAGGAAGGTTCTTACTGAATGAAGTTATCATATTCAATTGCTTTGCTCTTGCCCCCAGTCTTGTCAAATTTAGACACAAGCAGATTGAGCATGGTTGGAGAGACAGAATATCCCAGACTGAGAAGAGCATCATGCAGTTCTGATGTGTCAATCCTACCATTTCGATCACGATCAAACCACTCAAATATTGCCTGAAAAAAATACAGCAAAACATCAGTTCACTAAATAATTCAAGGTTTAATTTTGCTTACATATAAGTAAAGGGAAAAGGGAAGTTGTAGCTCATCTTACTCTCCAGTTCTGAAGACTGTAAAACACAGAAGTGAATTCCTTGGGTCCTGAAAGGGCAGAAACAAAAAAACAACATATGTTTATTAAGAAAACTAGACTTTACAGAAGATTGAAGGGAGATACTGAATCTGATATAGGTAGATCATACTATTCAGAAGAAGGGAGAAAAAAAGAAACACAAGTTAGGACTGATCTTTTAAGTTCACACGAATGAAGAAGCACACATCTCATGGGCTTGAATAAAATGGTATATGAAAATCTTGCACAAATTGTTTTGCATATTTCCTATAGGTCTGTTGAAAGAAATCTGTCTTCCTCGTCTTGCTACACGCGTCGTGGAGGCGAGCGTCGCGTGCGAAGGGAGACGCACGTCACGAGAAAACGGGTCCGCTTCTTGTTATTGGGTGGGTTGTTTGCAAACCGGACCCGTTAAACACCCCACACACTCATTCGGGTCGTCGGCCCATTGCTCTTCTCTGGTTCTTCTCCCACTCCTCTCTCTCAGTTATCTGATAGCTCCTCCGTCTCCGCCAGATCTCTGGCCGCCTCCGACCGCGCGTGGTGCACCGGCTGCGGTGGCGGCGTGGCGCTGGGCCACTGCCGCATCCCCTTGCCTCCCTCCGTCCTCTGCCATCCGCGCCGCTCGTGAAGCCTCCCTCCAGCCGCCGCCCTCGTGTCGTCTCCTCCTCGGCCATCTGTTCGGCTACCTCTGCCTTGGGTGAGTGTGGTTTCATCACAGCTTCCTCTCCCTTCCTGGCACTAGCTAACTTTATTTCCTCTGTTTGGTGAGGAAAGGATATGAGCGAAGCTCTCTGTTTGGTGAGGAACGGAGATGAGCGAGCCCGGCGTGTCCCACGGGCCAAACCCTAGCCTAGAGCGGGTCCACCGGCGGCTGCTGCTCCACCGACGGCTGCTAGTGGTGTGCTAAGGCGGGCGACCCATGGCTGGCTCCTCTCGTCTGTGTTGGCCAGGCGTGCACTTGCTCGATCGCCGGATTCGAGCTCCACCGCGACCGGGAATGGGCCCATGCTACGCTGGCGCCACGGAGGTGAGTTTGTTCTTTGTGTCGGCTGGATTCCCGTCGGATGGTGCACACAGGCAAGTGGTTCCTCTGCTCCCCGAGATTCGCTCCCCTTTTTACTGTCGGTGTCGCGGTGATTCCAGAGGCATACTCGCCACTGCTACTGTGATGTGTTGCTGCGATGTGCGTGCTACGATGTGTGTGCTGCTGTTGCGATGTGCGTGCTGAGATTTGCTCCTTGCGCTGCTGTGATGTGCGTGCTGCTTTGTGGTGCCACTGCATGTAGGCTACGTGTCTGATGAAATGTCAATGCAAGATTACTATTGTTTGCAATTGACTTCTACCTGCTAGCTTTTGTTGGATGGTGTTGTGATTAGATGCACCATCATACACTGTAGGATGGTGGTGTGACTAGATGCATCATCGTACAAGAATATGTAATGCTCTTTCCACCTGGCCCTCGTCTTTTTTTGTACTGTTGTTTTTGTACGAGTTAGGTAGTAGAGAGCTGATGGTAGTGGCGAGAGAATAGGAGAAAGATTTCTTTTCCTGAGTTGACATTCTTGAGTAGATTGATATCACATAATGCTAGTTGAATTATTAGCATGGGGCGTGCCTGATTATTGTCAGTCCCATAAAGCAAACACTGTTGTTGTAAATATAAGTAATATGACAGGCATGTATCATTTGCTGCTATCCTTCTCTTAACTGAAAATTGATTCTATTTACTATATTAAACTTGTGAGGCTACATAGGTGCGTGTAACACTGTTATGTGTTTGGGTACTACAACAAATTTTTTTTTACTAAATTACTAATCTGGTATTATTTTTGATATGCTAGTTGCCTTCGAAAGTCAATTCCTTATCTTTTGTTCCATTTTTGCACATATATAGGCTCTCTTCTTGAGAAGCCTAGATTATTTACCATGATCCGAGAGGTCCAGTTATTTCTTAACTCAATTTGTTCTTGCTGTTTAAACAAATATGTAGATTTGAATGTGGACTAACTAAGTAGCCTTATTGTTTCCATTCAATTTGTAATCCTGATTTCATTTGACGGTTCTTTCTGGAGCTACCTATGATTTGTATTGTCAATTCTCAGGCTGATGCTGATGCGAACTTTATATGTCCCTCAGTCACAATTATTTTAATAGGGGCAGTTGATGATGGCTTAACTGACATTGTTAAGTTCTTGTTAGAGGTTGGAGATTACCCAATTAGTTTTAGTTTCTTTGTATGTGTATCTGGTTATTATTCAATTGCATATAAAGAACTGATGAAGCCCATAAATTCCATGCCATTACAGCCATGATGGAGCACAAGTGTCTCAACACGATCTAGGCCAGAAGGGGCAGGTTAGTAATGCTATGCTATTGACCTTTTCTTATAATGGTGTAATGAATTATTTTGTTGACCTATATGAAACAAGCTGCAGGCATAGAAATAATTTCCAACTAGTCTGTAGTGACTCCTTACTACTAGTCTGTGAGTGACTACGTGAGATAATTTTCTAGATGGCTCCCTGAATTGGGGATTATTGGTCAGTTTGCACGTTTCAAAGGTGTTTGACTTATCCTAGATGTTGTGGGGATTATTGGTAGAAAGAGAGCAAGGAGTGTTTTTATTTCTTTTTCTTCTTTTGCTTGGACTTTGTGCTGCTGTGGGTTGTGACTAGTACATGAAACTAATTCACACCATTTTTTTCTATTTGTTTTCAGTCCAATGAAAAAGTGAAATTAGGGTGTGAAAGAATATCCAAAGTGTTTGTTTTTCCTAATTTGCATGTTTCAGACCCAAAAATATTCCCTGTCACTCAAAAAGAATATCATTTGTCTCAAATTGCAGTGATTTGGTCCGATTGGTTAGTATACATTTCTTGATTGCATGTTTATTAGTAGTAAATTGCACATTTCAATTACTGCAATTATGGCGTTTGACATGTGCAAGATCTGGTGATATATGATTTCTCAACCATCTAGTCTGTGTAATAATTTGGTGATATCTGGGGCTAGCCACAGATCTGCGGTGGCAGTCGCTGCTATTCAGGGGCAGAGGACGGCCGATGCCATCCAGATATGCCAGGAGATCGGTGCCATCCAGAAGCTTTTATCAAAAGACTTCTGATATGTCAAGTCTGTGGTGGCATCGGTGCCGAGGGTGGCCATGTCAATAGCTCCTTTCCGTCTTGGTGGACAGCTTGAAATGAATCAAACTCTTGGATCTCCTGAGGCGCACACGCTTGCAAGGTGGATCGTCAGGAGCTACAGGTAAAACTATTTTATTTTCTGAATCTGGTAGCAATTTTGAGAATATTTAGAGAGGTGGCGCATGGGTTGACATTTCCATTACTCAGTCTGAATCATATTATGCTCTGTTCAATTGTGCAATGTAGTTAGTAATCTTTGTCCATGTTAAAATTTCAGATTTCACACTGGAGCTGAACTTGTTTGCAAAGACACCCAACACACTGATGCTTGCTTGAAAGCAGTGTGGTAACACTCAGTGATGTTATTGGGTTGCATTTCCCTAAATGCTACAGTCGGGTGAGCACTCGCACTCAAGCTGATTTTAGGTGTCATAAGTTTTTAAGCTGGACATGAATGTAGCCATGGAGATTGATGAATTACAAACTGTATTAGAATTTTATTGAACTATGGTTTTATCCTATTCCTGTATGTAGAAGCACCATTTTTTTGGTTGCACATTTATTAGTAGTAAATTGCACACTTCAACTACTGCAATTAAGGTGTGTAGCATGTGTAATATCTGGTCTTTATTAATAACTTTGTCACCATTTTTCACTGTGCCTATGAAAAACAAATATTATTTGCCATCTAATCTATGCTTTGTGTAAATGCAGATGTGTTTTTTTAGCAACAATGCAGATATGTTTGGATTTAAGCCTTACAGAAGCTATGGATATGCTGATAACAAATATCTGTTTACAGGTTAGCCTTGTATATTCTCTAGTACTTGTTTACTACTTGTGTGCCTAGAAATATTCATGAGGTCAGATTTCATGGATCTAAGAAATACTGATTGTGCTCTGTCTTTGTGTTATGGATATTGATGAGGAGCCTTAGAGAAGCTATGATTATTGCTATGATTTAAAGTATTTATAATTTTCATTTTTTCTACTTGTATTCAGTCCAATGAGAACCTGAACTTAGTTGTTGCGAAGAATATCCTAACTGTTTCTTGTCCTGATTTGCATGTTCTAGTCCCCAAAGCTATTCCCTGTAAACGAAAAAGGTTATCCTTTATAGCTCCTAATTTGCATCTTAGTGGTTAGTATCCATTTTTGATTGCACATTTATAAGTAGTAAATTGCACACTTAAATTACTGCAATCATGGTGCATTTTATGTGAAATATCCGGTCTTTTATGGAGCTTGAGGCGCACTTCTCGAAAAAGGTAGTATAATTGCAATAACAATATGTAGTATTTGCACTATTTGAAATGTGCAATTTTTATATTCTTGTTTTGTAATATTTGAAACTGGTTTCATTATTTTCAAATCTGGTTACAATCTGTGTTAGCTGTTAGCTCAGACAATTGAGTAAGTTGGATGACATTATCATCACTTCCAAGACCATTCTGCATTGAAGAATCTAGTTCTTCCATTTCATGAACTCCTTGGATGTGGACCTGCAAAAAAAGAAAAAATGTTAACTCTGTAACCTTGTTTATGTCCGATGTTTTCTCCCTGTATTGTCTCTTGTAATAAAAACAAATTGTTTAAAAACAAGCAGGGACCTGCGATACAAGACAACAAAGTACAAAATGACATCGCTTGATTCCCTATATAAAACCTAGCGCTGAAGGCGCATTTTGAAAGTAACACTTTCGCCGAGGCCGAGTGGGCCGTTAGGGCCCTCGAGGCCGAGACGCAAAAATCATCACAGAGGACCTGCGAATTGTGTTTGGATTGTCCCTTGTCTTGTACTTTATATTGTATTTTTTGTTGATTGTGCTGTATAGTCCCTTGTCATGCCCCTTGTATTGTGCCTTCTATTTTGTCTTGTATTGTATTGTATTGCTTATCTTTGTTCCCTACCCACTGTCTTTATCTTGTATTTTGTCCTTTGTGCTAGGTCATGATTCTCTTATTTGTTCTAGGACATGTCAGACATGGATGGCTTTTAGCTTGTGGATCTTGTTTGTCTTGAAATGGACCTCCCTGACATAGTAAGTCCAAAATACTACGTACCTCGTTCTCTTTACTACGTACCTCGTTCAAACATGGATCGCATGGAGGCTCATGCTCCTTCTCTTTACTATGTACCTCGTTGATTGCTTAGTGATCGAGGGAGCGACGGAGCGTGCGTGGTAATGTGGCTCTGTTTTGGTATGCAGGATTCGAAGGGCAAGGCCAAGGAGCTGTCTCAGTGGGAGTCAGATCTCAGGAGGCGAGAGTCGGTACGCGTGCTTGCTTTGCTGTTCCATTTGATTCTCGCTATTAATTTGTTCATGGTATGGACGTTGACTGAATATTCTATTTTGAGCTTACAAATGTGGTGGCGATTTGTGCAGCTCCCATTGGGCCAAGGTGGTGGTGAAGGAAAGGCTTTGTATATTGATGCAGAGGGTACATTCAGGCCTCAAAGAGTTCTCCAGATAGCATATAGGTGATATGGAAATACAAATTATTACTTAGCTACTACTATTATTCTTGAATTGCCAAGGAAGATATTAAAAAAATTGTCTCTCAAGATTCTTTTGCATTCAGGTTTGGCTTGAATGGTGCTGATGTACTAGAGAATGTGGCATATGCCAGAGCATATAACATTGATCATCAATCAAGACTTTTTGCTAGAAGCGGCTTCCATGATGGTAGAGACCAGGTGAGCTTGTCCATTTCTCAGTTAGCTTCTATTTGAACTAGTGAGTTCTAGGATATATCAGTTAGAAAAGGAGAAAATTGCTAAAAACATAAATACCTTAAATTTAAGAAAGTTTGTAACTCCACCTTGCCTCATAGTTTCACTTGGTGTTTGGAAGGTGCTATAATAATAAAGTAGGAACAAATGTTCAGTATGTGGCTATCAACTCTGTGTTCAGATTGTACAGATTGTACATAGTTGGAAAGAAGGAAGCACAAACAGATCCAACAGAGTTGGTGGTGTTCACATGCACAGATAACAAATCTTACAGAGGAGCAGAGGACAAGCATGGACAGTCACCTACAGAGGACAACCTAGGATGAACCGTGGGGGATGAGGATGAACAGAGGACAACCAAGGACGAAAACGACACATACCTTCATTGATCCTCTTTTCCCTTCTTCTTGTTGATTTTCTCCTTTGTGAATTTGTTGTAGATCCAGATCCGATTTCTCCTAGAAGGAACGACGTGTTCAATTTGTCTAATTTCTTTCTTGTTGGAGAGTTCGTGGCACTTCTGCTGTAATAACTGTTAACCGGCAACGTGACCAAATGAGCACTGACTTGGTTAATGGGTTAGATCTGATACCCGTTATCGTAGCGGGCCCATTAGCAAGCACTCCGTGCGCGTTGCACTAACTGTCTGTCAATTGTCAAGTCAAATAATTTGATGAGCAGTCCCACCCTTGGATGATGATCCAAGGGTCCAGTTTGTTGCAAGAAATCTTGATCAAATTTCTTGTGAAAGAGATATAAGAACTCCCATTGTTTTGACTACCAATATCAAGTCAGGACTTTGAAATTACACAGAATCTGTACCAAACTGGATCCAAACTCCAGCAAACAGGATTGCCGAAAAGGCATCATTACGAATATACGAAACTATGTGCCAGTGTTAAATCGAAAGGCTTGAGAGTGACATAGCCTACTAGCAATACTTCATTGCTCAAACACTAACTTCGTGTTAATATTGCAGCACGTGATCGGTACTGCAAAAATAACCCTATAATAACTACCAAAAGTCATCTACAGTGTGGATCATGTTGGATTTTGCACATAAAGAAATGGATCTACTTGACCGATTCAATATATATTGATCACTCAATCGAAGTCTAAAACACAAGTAAACTATCTGATTCTTTAAGAAAGGATCGATTTGCTAGTTTGGCACTACAGACAAAAGAAGAGTAATTTCTAAGTAAATGCATCTGGAGGCGACTAGCACAATCCAGATTGCCATGCATGCCAGTGTTACAGCAAAAGGCTAGATAGCCTACTAGCAGTACTCAACCACACACACTAGCTAGTAATCAGGAGGAGAGACTGAGAGGCGTCTGATGAAAAGTAAACTCACCGAGCTTGCGGACGTTGGTGTAATTGGTGAAGACGTGCATGAGGAGGTGAACGGTGCGGAGGCTCAAGGTCTGGTGGTTGTACGACCCTGACGACGACGACAGCGCGGACTGAAGCTCCTTGTCGTCGATCACGCCACTGCCATCGCGGTCGGCCGCCTTGAAGCACGCCACCACGTTGGAGTTGGTCCCGGGAGGGAAGAACAACCCGCCAGAGGGCACCAGCGGGCTGCCGTGCGGCGGCGGTGGGGCGGAGGCGGGTGCACTACCGGAAACAGGATCATCCGGCATTGGCACCGGCTTCGGCGGTGTAGGCGCACCCTTGTTCTCTTTGCCTGAGTTGCTGTGTGAAGGCGGCTTCGGCGGCGTCGGCGCGCCCTTCTTCCCTTTGCCTGAGTTGATGTGTGAAGGTGGCTTCGGCGGCGTAGGCGCGCGGCGCTTGGCCACCGCCGGAGGAGTCTCCTCCGAGCTAGAGGTCTCCTCCGACTCTTGGGAGCTAGAGGACTCCTCCGAGCTAGAGGACTCTTCGGAGCTAGAGGAGTCCCCCGACGGCAGCTGCGGCGGCCGCTTGCGGTTCATGGCTCGCGGCTAGGGTTTACGGGGCGGAGTGGAACAGGGGCAGGGAATGGGAATGGGAAGGGTCTGGGCGAGCGAGATGAAGCAGTAAAGCGAAGCGGAGCCTGCAGTGTCCCTCGGGAAGCCAAAGGAAGGCCAGGCCTCCCGGAGAACGTTTCTGCAGAGCAGAGCAGTGGCCTGCGCCAGACCTGCTGCCACATCTGCAGAACGTTGCGTGGACGCGCTAGCCGAAGCCACAGTGGGACATGGGCGCAGTCGGACACGTCATGACATGGCTTGCACTGCCGTGCCATCACATCCCGTCTGCGTGCAGCATCAATGCCCGACGACCTTGGGTGGCACGCGTACGTTACCAAAATCAAGGGGCATCCTTCACCAGGAAAAATAAATTTCTGTCATCAACAATAACAATTTTGTATTGTAATTTTCTTGTCATAATCATTTCTCATATTTTGAAATGTACTCTATTTTTCCTTTCATGACCCGAGGAGCCTTGTGGTAGGATTCCGATAGCTGCGCCACATTCATACCGCACTGCCGGCGGCCACCAACCTGGCGAGGCACCATGAATGCGGCCGAGCTCGGGACGACGGGCGTGAACGCGCCGCAGTCAGAGCTTGGGAAGCTGCGCGGCGCCAGGCCTTTCCTGCTGCTGAGCCAGGGACGTGTGGAAGCTGCCCCTCGCTGACCCTGCACCCGCCGAAAGCTGTCAGCGAGCTCTATGCTTCCACTCCATTGCCAGCTTCGAGACTGTTCGGGGTACTGGCCGTCCCTACGATCTTTGTGAGAGAAAAGTACGGTTGAGTAGCTGGCTGCTAAAGCAAGTGAACAAGGCCGTTCGTCGCGAACTGGGATGCCCGGGTTGGGCCGGACCACGTGTATATTAGCAACAAAACAATGCAACATGCAGTTCATATGCAGTTCAATGGGCTGGACTACTTCTTGGGTCCAGGAGGAGGCAGTCGAGTCGACCAGGGAAGTCACGGCCGGACTGGACGTTTCATTTCTCGTCGCAGCAGTAGCAGGACGCTTGAGGGCTGAGGCGCACTTGCCGTGTAACAAGCGACCCCACGCAGGTATCGGCAACCCGCCGCCGTCAACCTCCGACGACGGAAGCATCTCGTCAGCTGCATGTACGTTACGTGCATCCATCATATTCATATGGAACCAACCAAAACGGATCATCAGCATCGATCCAAACATAGTAGAGGTTATTAAGCTGCTGCTTACAGGAGTTGATGATGACAAGGAACAGCAACCGCAGCGACAATGGCACAAGCCTCGCCATCTTTTGCTCTTGTAGCTAAGGTTCCTCGATCCAATCCACTGGTCTTTTTATTTGCCCGTGAAGCTAAGTGCAGCCTACGTGTGGCCTAAGTATAGGCTCCGTTTGGACACATCAATCGTATGAGCTTGACGCTTCAGATGCTGACTGCAATGACATCCCGGGGTAAGGAGGAAGCACCGGATCGTCAACTGTGACCTGAATTCTGCTTAATTTCCTGCAAATCTGTATTTCCGCTACTGAAGGTGCCTGTTTTCCTCCTTCAATTAATATATTGGAGCAATGTATGTTCGAGCTAAATTTCTGCCGGCCGGTCACCGTTTATATATTATTACACTCTGATCTGAAGAGACTGTGTACAATGCAGAATGATCTACACTCCACAACAGAACGATTATGGTACTTGTCGATTTGATATGATTCTACACCTAACAACAGTCTCGACAACGGTATCAACGTCATTGTATTGTATTCAATACTCCGTGAATGTGTATATTTCGAAAAGCCCCAGGCACATCATCCTCTACTGGAGTTATCTCTTGTAGAGGTGCAAGCTAGGATCATCTGCCAGTCGCATTGCATCCGCACGAATCAATGTTGTTGTTAGAGAGAGCTAGATGTTTTTCCTTCTGAGCTCCCCTGACGATATTAGCAGTGTAGTTTCCCTCTTCCAATACAAAATTGATCCAATAGATACATTTCTTAATAACTCCAGCAGGTGCCCTCGGAATCACGGCTCCAATTGTATTCCAGCCATTAAACGTGACCAAAGTTGTCCATGTGATCCAAATGGGAATCAGAATCCCACAAATGATGTGGATTTATATTTCCACAATGGAGGCTCTGTTTTTCTCCTGTAATATACAACAGTGGAATTGGTTGAGCTGAGTTTCTACTGGGTACCCTACCCTTTATTACATTTTGTAGTGCACCCATGGGTAGAACTCACTCCTCTTGTACAATGATCTACAATCTACAACAGAATGCTCCGAAAGAATGGTATTTGTCATTTGACTCTACACCTACAACAGGTTCAATAATAACAATGTCGATGTCATTGTCTTGAATCCATGGATGAGTTAAATTTCAAAAAGGCTTGTCCCAGCATGTCACCCAGCTGGAGTTGAGCTTCTGTGGAGAGGTGTAGCTGATCATCACGGAGCGGCAATCCTATTGCATCTACAAGAATGACGTTAGGAAGCTTGACATTTCTCTGAGCTTCCCTGACAATATCAGTGTAATTACCCTCTCCTGATGCAAGACCAACCTGAAATTAACAAGTGCCATATAGATATAAGTTTATTGTTTCTCACTCTGGATAAACTGATGCAAGAGAGGAAAAAAGGTATCATATTATTCACAATTTTTGACCAAAGACATTTGGATAGGCGTACATAGCTGCAACCAGAGGTAAGAGAGCAAAGATTTGCTTAAATGTGGAAACAACTACAGACGCATACTTCCAAAATTTTCAGAACTCCACTAGAATATAAAACATTCCCCAATCAATGTGTGAACCACAGTGTACATGTCTAGACAAAATTAGCTAGGCACAGATAGAGTAATTTTTTCCCTGGCTTCACATGCACTGAACCTTCATTAGGCCAAAGTAATGTACTGATTACTGAACTCCAGTTTTTATCTCAACTGAAGCGGTACGTAGAGCCCAGCATCACAATGAACATGTGCATTATTATAGAGTAAACTAAGAGTAACAAGCAACAACCACCTTCCTCCTACGTAGACATTTAGATCAGATCACGCTTGTTCAAGGGAGGATAAAAAAAAGAACATTCGGATCACTAAACCTGATAAAAATGATCTATCATACTTTTTTTTCTTCAAAGATGCTGAATTGATCATCAGTCCCATGATCTACTCATAATGACACTTTGAGTCAACGGCAAGCAATATGATAGTGATGTAAAAGTCATGCCTTGTTATTAGGTAAGGCGTACTGTAATGTATTAGTTGGAGGAAGGCAATCATTTTTAAAAGGAAGTTCAACAAGAGCCACATAATTTCTCAAATCTCTATGCAAATGGCAGCTTTGGAGCTATTTTCCTGATGGGTTTAGTTTGGTGGTCTCTGGTATGCTGCCATTTTCTATGACATCTACCTTTTGGTTGGACGTATTGTTTCATGGAAGGCCTGGTGGCTAAATAATCATTTCCTTTCTATACTACAATTTCTAACAGAAAGGTGGCCCTAGTCAGGGTAAATTTACCATGGTTGATCCCATGGAACCCCCAGCCCCCTAGAAATTTCAGGCAAGGAAAGAAACATTCCTGCCATGGAGAAAGAGAAGGAGGTGCTGGAGGCACAGCTAGAGGTTGAAGAAGACGCTTATTGTTCAGCATAAGTATATCAGCCTTGATTGTTCAGCCCCCCACCCCCTAGATCCATCACTGGCCCTAGTAACCTAGTTATCACATTCATGACTACAGTAATTTCAGTGAGTAATAAGCAGCATTTGTTTACTTATGTTGAAACCTTAGTAGCACATGTGTTTCAGTCATTCACTCATTTCTTGTGTGCAGGTTTTCATATGATGGATATCTCAGAATCTACAAATTGAGTTGACTGAACCTACAGATATGAGATAATGGTGACTTGCTGAACCCAAGCCCCCCTCTCCCCACCCATCCAGACAGATGTTGTACGCATAACACATTGCACAGTTTCAGTGTGTTCATTTCCACAGAGTAGTGGTCAAACAAATGGGAGCTGTGCACAAGAACTGCTATTTTATGATAATAGTACTCTGCATATCAATCAGTAGTGCCTTCAATCATCATGTTAACATTTTGAGATACTTTCATGTGGGTTGAGTTCAATGAACTTAAAGGGGCGTATGTTTTTGCCTTCAATTCTTGACATTTTGAAATATACTTTCATGCGGATTGAGTGCTACGAACTCAAAGGGGAATACATTTCCATCTGGTTATGTTAGACATGATCCTTTTAAATCTGGCTTGGCTTCCAAATGAATGCAAAGGAGCAGTAAAGTGAAAGTATGATATGACAGGCATGTGCATCATTCTTTCCCCATACAAAGCCAATGGGCAAAACTATTACGTTTAGTAATTAGTAGAGTCAATCAAAATTGAGCACTTTGAGGTTGTGACAATCAAGATATCCCCCCATTTAAGCTGATTTCCAACGGAGTTCCTCGAAATGATGTTGACGCAGGTGATCGACTGTCAGTTGATTTCGGTAAGAGTAGGGTTATTTATCATCTATCTAAAATGAGTGCTTACACTATCATGCTGAAGTGGTGCTGGTGTTTGTTAGTAAGAAAGGAGCTACTAACTTTTTGTGGCTTGGCTTAGCAATATGGAATTACAGCATTTCCATGAAGAAAATAAGTTGGCCCTGAACTGGAGCTGACGCCATGACGGAAGCACATGGAGAAGGGGACAAAAAAAAAGGGGAGTGAAGAATCCGCGTGGTGACCTGTATGACGAGCAGATTGGGGATGCCGAGATCGGCCCTGAGATCGTTGACGAGGCGCTCCATCCTGCCGCCATAGGCCGTGGCATCATCGAGCTCGATGGTATCGCTCTCCCCTGGAACCAGAGGACGGCACCGATGGTCCCACCACCGGCGGCAACGGCGGCGCGCGTCCGGGCGACGGCGGCCTCGTAGAGCGGCTCCCCTTTAGCCCACATCCAGATCCTGGTGCCGCCAACAGCGCAGGGCACGAGACCCATGACGAGGTCGGAGGCCTGGAGGAGGAGGCGGTGCGCGAAGGGCATGGCGGGACCGAGTCCACAGGCCTTGTGGGTGTCGATGTCGGCGTGGAGCGGCGGCGCGGCGACGACCCAGCGTCGGGACGCGGCGAGACGGAGCACGCGCGGGTGCGGGCGGAACTCCGGCGGGAGCGGGGTCGGCGCGACGCCGCCGCGCCCGGCCATGTTGGACTGGCCGGCCAGGAGGAATACTAGTTTGGGGCTGCCCGCGTAGGGCGACGCCGGGAAGGCGAGGAGAAGGGAGGAGAGGTGCGCGGCGAGCGGCGGCGGCGCGACGAGCAGGATGGATAGCGCCGCCACCGCTGCCAGCGCGCATAGCAGCAGCGGCCGCCGCGCCGCCGGCTTCATGGTGAGGAGTGGGGGGAGGGATGGCTCGGTGGTTGAGCTTCTCTCCTCTTTGCCGCTTCGTTTGGTTGACTTGGACGTTTCGCTTTCGCCAGTGACCGTGTGCCACACCACGAAAGCCTACATTTCTAACACGTGCATGTATCATCATATGATTTTTTTTTCCCGATAAAAGACATATTTAGATAAACAAGGTTAGTTACTAGCTGATACTAAAACTAGCTCAAGCTAACACTATTATTAATCCTCTTATTTAGATGTATTAGAGCTAATTTTTTAGTCAGCTAGCAATTCACCGACTCTATTTGGCAACGGGATTGGTCGCCATCGTTGAAATTAAGTGGTCGAGCAACAACTTATCAGGTCGCCGCGCGAGGCGGTGTGGTGGGTTTAGGATCTGGGTTCTTAAGGTATCTCCATTGATAGTGTCTTAGAAGAGGGTGGGGGTGTCGGGCGGCACGGATCGACAATGGTGCCAGTTGAGGGGCAACAAGTGAGGCAGGGGGTGTTGTCGAGCGAGAAATGGATGAGAGTCATGTGGGGGCAATCGGTAGTTCTTCCTCCTTCGATTGAGATTATTGGAGTACAATTGAGATTAGTAGAGGACAGGGTGTGCGATGGGCAGCGCTTGGCCGACAATATGGGTGCTGAGGGTTAGGGGCGATGACGTGGAAGGTGGATGGGGTGGGTAGGCGCGACAGAGACATTATTTGACTAGGCAAGGAAGGTTGTGTTTAGTTGTCCAAAGTTTGGACAATGTTTAAAATTCTTGTCACATCGAATTATTAAACGTAATAAAAAGATGTATACATGGAGTATGAACCGTAGGTAAAGAAAAACAACTAATGGCACATTTTTATGTACTTTTGCAAGATAAATCTTTTGAGCCTAGTTAGCTTATGATAAGATAACAATTACCACAAACAAACAAAAATGCTAGAGTGTACTTTTCAACCACTTGCCAAACTTTGGCTGAGCGCAACCCGTCATGGATTAACCTCCTTCTAGCATTAGCGCTTATATCTAAAAAAGGGCCTTACGTCGAGTTGATGTGCACGTGTGTGATGCTCAAGCAAGCTGGTGTGATTAGTTGAGATAAGTCGGGTGAGTTCGAATAGTGATTAGTGGAGGTGAGTCGGTTGAGTTCAAACTAAGGCCATTTGTTGGCAACTCCTTCGCTTCAAACGCAAGTGGAGTTTAGAAAATCTTGGTGTCAGTACCATTTTGCCTTAATTCAGAATTTTGCCACGTGACCCAGAATTTAGAAATGCAAGCTAGAGGCAGGCAGGGCCCAAAGTTTTTTTTTTTCTATGGCTACTCTAGTTCTGGTCTGACAAAGCAGGCACAACAGAGACGATGAGGGCTGCACGCTCTCATAAAGCGACACACATTAATCTCCTTCTAGCATTAGCCCTTATATAAAAGGATCTTGGCAAGACTCACAACGCAGATTCTACTCAGAAAGTCTAAAATTGGCCTGCTTTGGATGTAGATATTAGAGAGCTAGAATTGAATTGGGTCCAATACCAATGCAACCATGGCATTGAAATGGGTACAATTCGAATATTGTTGTTTGGATGCAAAAGCATGGAATTGAGACACCACCACGGCAGAGCATGACAGGACGAGCTCCACCACAACCATGGGAGGAGCTCGACCTCGACCATGGTGGACGAATCTCATAGCCATGGCCATAGGAAAGCTTGACCGACCATGGGGAAGAAGGGGATGGCGATGAGGGAGCTCGACCAGCCATGGTGAATAATCTTGGCATCCGGCAGACGATGGGGAAGAAGGGGGCGCTAATGGGAGGCTTGACTGGCCATGGGGAAGAAGGGTGCGCTGATGGAGGAGCTCGACCGGCCATGGGAAAGCAGCGGGCGCCGATGGAGATCGGTCGGTCATGGGGAAGAAAGGGGCGCTGATAGAGGATCTCGGGCACTGGCCATTGATGGGGACCTTGGGCGCTGGCCGTCGACCTCACGCGCGCTCGCACTAGCGCCTGCCCACCCTACGGGAGCTCACGCCGCCGCTCGCAGCTTGCCCTGCCGCCGTCCGCGCTTTGGAGTTCAGGCGCGCTCGCGCTGCCGCCTGGGCGGCCTCCGGCGGGCGGAGGTTCTGGCGGCGCTACTGGTGCGGAGGGGCAGCCTCTGACGAGGGGAGCGGAGGTTCTGGAGCTCGGGAGCGGCGACCCTTTTTCATGTGGGGAAGGAAGGCTCTGATTCTGGTGAATACGATGGGGAGGCCTCGGTATTGTGGGCAGGCTCGAGCAGGCGGAGGGAATGTCATGCATCATTGGAGCTCGTTTCCACCCGCAAATACCAAGGCCATCCGAACAATGGAATTAGACGCATCTAATGCCAATGCCAAATCCTGAATACCAACATCCAAACGGGGCCTAAGGCTATTTATTACCTCGATGGTATTGTAGTTTTCGAGTCTAAATAAGACTTGAGACTTGTTTTTCTCCCTCTGTCTTCTATAAATATACTACGATATTTGTAAATTACAATAAATAAGAAGGTAATAAACAGACTCAGACTCTGATAAAGTTCACACCGTGAGTGCCCTAATATTGAGTTGATGTGCACGTGTGCGTGATGCTCAATCGAGTTAATGTGATTAGTGGAGATGAGTTGGGTGAGTCCAGACTAGTGATTAGTGGAGGTGAGTCGGTTGAGTTTAGACTAAGGCCGTTTGATGCCAACTACTTGGCTTCAAATGCCAGAATTCCGTGGACTTTAGAAATTTTGTTGTCAGCATTTTGTCACGTGCCCCTTCAGCAATGCGGGCCAGAGTCAAGCAGGGCCCAAAGTAGAATTTTTTTGCTATATGTACTCTATTTCTAGTCGGAAAAAGGAGTCAGGTTATGAAAAGCTACTCAACAATAAATTCAACTTGTTTGTTCATACAATTTTTTTTAAAAAAATAGGAATAAAATAATTGAAGATGTTAGTACACGAACAATATATAAGCATAGACACATAAATAAATCATAGAAAAATGTATAAGTTCATCTCTTTATGAAGAGCTAACTTATCATTCTCTCTCCTTATACAATAAACACATTCTTATGAGCTAGCTCGTTGAACACTGTAGCAGCTGTCCTATAGGTTCAAATGCTAACACTAACAGTGGTACAACCGTACAATTCTGAAAATGGCACTAAAAAATATTAAAAGTTCCAGCCATAAGGCTCACGTGATACTGTGATGGCCCCACCATACACTTTTTGCTATTTGTATGAAAACTATGGATTACGCTCTATTGTTATTGGCATGAATTTGGAGACATCCAAAATTCTGGTTCCTGTACTAGGGAGGAAATAAAGCGGCTATACTAATTTCTTGATGCGCTTGCAATCACGTTGTTCGTAAGGTCATCAAGCAGGACCTTTGGATTCTACACGCTATGCATGTGGGGCTATTTTAGTTACTCATCTCTGTAAAAATGGCCAGCACCAACTTCTCTGTTGGCGCCAGTGTGATTCTAGTCACATGGCGATTAATAAAGATGAAAACTAATGGTTACACGAAAACGAAAAGAAAAGCTGAGTCGTGTGATAAGCATAGAAGCCTTTATCTTAATCCAAAGTCATACTAATACTAATACTGATCCATAATGGGTGAGATTATATTCCTACATAAATTCTACCTAAAAGTTAACCATGGCATGGTAACCACACCAGAAACCCAGAAGTTAACCTAGACAGGATAGTGCCACATTTATACAAGGCGGATTAGCACGCCTACAAAAGCCAGTCCTACATCATCATCATATATATACTTGTTTCAAGGTTGGATCAGTGGATCAGCACAGCACCTAAGCTTCAAGGGCGCCTCAGCTGCGGATTCAAGGCATACCCTACTGGGAGTCTTGTCCCCGGAGCACCCTGCTGGTTTGTTCTGGAAGCCGCCACAGCTGCTGCTGCACCCATTCGAGAAGCAATTATCATGTTCCGCTCCAACAGAAGCTTCTTCCGCATCCTCTCTGTTGATTCTCTCGATCGTAAGACCAAGTTTTCAATTTCAGTGAAGAACGACATTTTTGTTTCTATCTTCTGAAACTGCATGAGATACGATGTCATGAGGCAGAGGCAATGCACACAGCATTTGGTAAAAGAGAACAGGTATAAATACTTCTAAAATTTCCTAGTACTAGTACCTATGCCTAGCTAAAAACAATGGGACATTGGTATCTGAAGCTTTGACTAAAACAGAAATGACATATGAAGTACCTGCTTTTCGATCACGAGTGCAGCTAGTTGCCGAATATAACCCTCCTCCTGCTCCGCAAGAAAAACTTAGCCTTCACTGCAGCTGCTGAAATGGCAGTACCAGCTGCTCGCTGTAGCCTTATTATGGGATCATCATCGGACGCAATGTTTTCATTCCTTTTAGGTTCTGTGACGACATATGACCAAATTATTTCTACATTATGGAAATTATTTTATAATACATATACCTCAGGGAAATGACAAGAAAGTTAGGCTGCATTTACAGTACACTTTCTATATAACAACCCATGAGAGTTGCATGCCATTGCATTGAGAAGAGAATACAAAGTACACAAAGAGACCACTCACAAACATACAAAGTGCTCACATAAAAAAGATAGGCACACCATTCTTAAGATTTTGAACGAACACAACTACCATGCCTCTACAAGACTAAGTCCAGGGTGAACTACCGAAGGAGGAGCTCATGGAGCACAGAGGCTAAGGCCATGCACCATAAACTACACATATAACATACAATGACTCCCTCTGCCACATAATAGAGGCCCCTCATGCAACATGAGAGTTAAACTCCTTAATTATTAATTGTCAGTCATGAAACCTATTTTATGTTCATTATTTTTCACACACAAAAGAAACAATTACATCCGCAACTTAGAACTGTTTCATTCATATGACAATGAATTGTAGTCATTAGTAATCTATCACAAACTTCATCTTAGTCAAAGTTTAGTTTCTGGAGAGCGGAGACCATATCTATAGCCACAGGAAGCCAATTAACAAACACCAGCTGCAGCAGAATAACTAAACTGGGAGCAAAAACTGTATATTATTTGAAGTTATCGAATCTTGTATCCTATATTTCAGATAACCAGTTTCTTCATCCCCATGGAAACTAGGAAATCTGTTACTGGTCAATTTAATTTCAGATGAATGGTATTCTAGAGGAGTTTGGAACCCCAGGACTAAGGCAGATTCCTCAATACTTTGTAATGAAAACAAATAAAATAATATATAAAGTGACTTTGAGAAAATTTGTAGAAGGCTGAATGAAGTACCTTCACTGTTGCCGTTTCCAGTTTGTTTGCACTCAGAATGTTGTATACTAGATGGGGCAGCAGGTGCATGTTCAATCTTCTTGGGCTCTGCCTTTCCTTGTGAAGGTGAAACATCAGATGGTAATTCCTCAGAACTTGGTTTGTCCCCTTCAACTTGTTCAGGGTTAGTTGTGTTCTTTGTACTTGCTGCACTGGCTTCTTGGGAAGCCATGGAACTAGGTTCAGTTGCATTGTTTGAAGTAGCAGAAGATGAAATGGAATTAGCATTACACCCATCTCTCATCTTATCAGATGCTACACTACTGTCCACCTTAGTAATTGGATTATCAGAATCCTTTGTGCCGTTGGATTTGGCCTCTGCCTCGGGACCTCTTTCCTTTGTGTCAGATAATTCCAGGTGCTCTTTCTGTGAGGTGAATGTAGCATTCTCCTTTTCGAGACCTAAATCATTCTCTTCCCTTTCACTGCTATCTTTATCAGTATCGTTCACATTTTGAGTAGTAACAGCGCCTTCTTGGCACTCACCGCCTGTGCAAGCACTACAAGTCCATTTTTTTTATATCAGTAAAATTTGTCACTTGCAGGTCTACACCAAACAAGCATCCTATGATAAGTTACATTACCTGAAAGTGGAAGTTGGATCTTTGAGGTCACTTGGTGGATCTGGAAGAATAAAACAGTGCTCAGTTGCTAGTTGCAGAGCAGGAGATATCTCTGATATAGCTCTCAGCGAACGACAACATGAAGAAACAGCATCATCACGTTCCACAAGAGAAGCGAAAAATGCAGCCTGCAGGTTATTTATCCAAGCATCAAAGAGAGCTCATCATGTATGTAATAAACTATAAAAGATTAACAAACTCAGAAGTGTGTACTCACTAGTGTCATCACAGGATTTCCCGCTTCGGCAAATGAACCCAAGTCCTCTTGGCCCAGAAAGTGATCAACTGCTTCAAAAGTAGATCTCAGGACATCAATAACAAAGTCGGATGTGTGTTCTCCAGAGACATCAGCATTAGCAGAATCTTTCTTATGTGCAGGATCCATCAATGGAGATTTATTTGATTCATCATCAATGGAAGCAACTAGATCATCATCACCTGCATCTATGGTATCCTCTTTCTCAGAAGCATTTTGGTTAGCTAATTTTGTTCTTGTTTCTGAAGAAATAGAATTTGTTTTCTTGTAATCTTTTTCATCAGTGCTCTCTTTTCCTTCTACATTACCATCTACATCCATTTCATCAGGTAGATCAGAAGGACCAATTCCTGAATCCTGTTCTGTGATCTTCTGGGGTGTTTCATTGAAATATTCACCATCTAGAAATGGTTCAGAAATTGGCATTTGAAGGAAGTATAACATGCACTGTTCTTTTGTTTTTGTAGCAACATGCTCAGCAATCTCACCCCATTCTTTTCCTTTGAAAATTTCTAACGCTTCCAAAAGAAGCAATGTCTCCTGGTCAGTCCAGTTAGAACCACCAGACCCAGGAACTTCTGCAGATTCCATAAGGATGAAATCAGCTTTTGACATGCCTTCATCAAATTTTCCTTCATTGTAGCACTCAGAACAAAAATCAAAGTCTACCTGGAAATGATTAAGATGAAATTAATCAGCATTGGACCCCCAAATAAATAACAAATATATCAGACAGTAACAATCATTAGATAGTCTTTTGTGACAGAGTAAATGTGCCACAATAAGATGGTTGCATGGCCAGACATCTAAAATATGCGCAGCGAAACCACTAGGTGAACATACTGTGATGTAACTGAAAATAGTCACGCTGAGGTTAAGCTCATGTAAAGCTAAAGGTTGTCCCTTTTGGGAGTACAAGTGTACAACACCCTAACATTCATCTGTTTTGTTCATAATGCACAAGGTAAAGTATGATACCTAGTTACATAGAGTTTATCGCGAGACTAAAAACATATATCATTTCTTAACTCAAAAGATAAGCTGTCAACCAATTAGCAAAAATTACTCAGCTGCAGCTTGCGCAAGCATAACTTCTCAATAAAACATAATGAGATTTGAATCAACCAGTTACAGATGCCACTTACAAAGTATTCAAAAAGGCACTGTTAGGAAGCCAATTGGGTGGAACCTAGCGCTAATCACCAATTAGGCATGCCAGGTGGTCATTAGGTACATTGTATTGTGGCCTTGTGGATGTGAAGCAGGGACCAGGGACAGCCCAGGCCCCAGCCCTCCCTCATGTGCAACACAGGAGATAGGATTAGGCCTCCCCTGCAGCTGGTGCCGCCGAGCAATCCTCCCAGCGATGTTTATCTCTAATGTTCCTTTGATCATAAGTTCATAACACAGTGGTAGGGACCGTGAGAGTGGTCCATAGCAGCTACAAGTCACCTAAGTAAGCTAGGTGGTTGATTTTTCAAATAGATGATAAAGTATCTGGGAGCATCTTGTCACTTGCGTAGTACCAGAGCTTCATCTTCAACCATAGACGTTTCCCATCAACTCACTCCACAGTTTGTGCCTTGGTGGTCAACCATGGGCAACCACAACATCCCAAAATGTGGGGTCTGGATTTTGGTGATCCTAGCATGTTGGGTGGGTGTGGAATGGACAGTGCATGCAATTTGGAACATAAAGAGAAAAAGAAATCCTACTCCTACCAAGGTGCAAGGTAGAAGCGAGAACTTGGATACTCGCTTGTTCATTGCAACGAGCATATGCTTTGTCTAGCCACAGCCATTTTTTGTTTTGTGCCTATCTTGGCATAACTTTTTCTTTTTCAGTATAACTGTCAGCTCACCAGCCAATATGTCAATAAAAATGCAAACATATAGATACAGGGAAATACAAGGAAGCGAAAATCATCGCTATTCTGATTCTCATTACCTTGATCCAGTCCATGGAGTAATTCACAAATTCTTAATGGAAAGTGCACTAGGTTGGTTGGTTGTGCATCCTTATATTCCCCAAATAGCACAGATTGTACATACGATTTTATATGTCAAGGTATGCCATCCAACTGGCCATATGGGTGAAAACAACAGCACGGAAGGAACAGCACATCAAATCCTTTTTTATTACGTTGATTTTTTAGTTAGATTCTAACAATTATCAGTTAGCTAAATGTCTTTATCTACTAGTTGGTTAGTTCAATATTTTTAAAAACACAAACAACACCACAACCTAGGAGGAACAAGGAGGCATCACATCATAAATAAGAAAAGAAGAAACAGGCACCTCAATTCAACTTCGACAGCACAGTATCTTATAGGAACTACTGAATGTATACATGGGATCATCTATGAGGAAGCAAGAAACAAAAGTATATGTCTCATTGTCTCATCACATCACATACATCTCATCCAACCCTATTTGCTGAGCTGTTTCTCCGTGTTCTCCTACAGCCTTTGTTCTGTTTTCTCCAAAGCTTATAACAATGTATGACTAACATTTCAGCACTACACAATAAATTCTCAAACATTTGTGGATAAAACACTATAGAAAAACACACAGGGATGCAAGTCATTATCTTGGAGCAGTGAAACTGACCTGAGTCTTACAATGATAGCGCTTTCTTGAACAATCAACTGAGCAGGAGTTGCAATGATACTCAACAGAAGACTCAGATGCACCTATCGCGTCTTGAGCTAGGGTAGGCTCAGGAAGCAAGCTAGTGAACTGAACTGGAGATATTGCTTCAGCTTTCTTTGAAACAGGTACCAGGTACGAATGAACTGTTTCAAATTGAAATAACTTCTCAACCAGCGAAATTTCATCCTCTATCTCAGCACTACTTTTACACTCAACCAGCTTGCATTCTTGCGTAACTGGTGGAAAAGGGTGGAAATTAACTAAGCCCCAATGAGCCAAAAACTCCAAGATTACCAGACGAGCATCCATCTCCCCAATTGACAACTCACACAAATCTTTGGACTCCAGATGCACTTCAGGATTAAAGTGGAACTTGTTCATGATCAAATTTCTAATCCCCAAGTATATCTCCGTGTCCGTCTCTCTGATTTCCCATCAAAAATGTAGCCAACATTTGCTTCTCGATGGGGTGAATTTCCTTCCACGAAAACCATCCTTCAGGAAATAGCAAACAAGTAAAGAAGACAAACAATAATACAGTACAATATTCAAGTGCGATGCAATTTTATGAAGCTCCAGCATGCAAGGACATCAGATGCATTTTTACGCTAAAAAAAACGATTAGCATTTTATGTACTGTAGCTCCAGAACATTACAGATAGTATCGAATGACAGATGATAAGATCAAAGCCTCAAATTAAGGATCACATAGTGCAATTAACAGATACAAGGCACCAAAAGAACTGTTTCTGCTTTATGTTATAGCAAATAGCTATCCCCATAAGTTTGCCATGTTACACATATGTTCTAAAACGATATACAAAAAAAAATTACATGTTTATTGGTTTAACTAAAGTCATTGTGTAATTACCAGACAAGTAGGACATTCACAGAAAATGAAACATACATGATTTTCCAGGTTTATAAAATGGAAGATGGTCATAGAAAATGGTGGGTGTGAAACAACTTGCATAGTCATGTTACTTCTACTGTGGATAGCATCAAGAAGACTATGGCTGATGCAATATACATGTAAGCCCAGCTATGATGCACCACATGCACAACCAAAGGAAGTGCCTGTATCGCAGAAGATGTCCTAACTCCTAAAAGTTAAGTATGAACTACGAGACATGTCTTATAGTGTTGTTTTGTCAATACTGTAATTTCTGTAGGCTGGCGATATGATTTAATACATTAATGCACACAAGGTGCTCCACTTATGCAATATCATGTTAAAATTATTTATTTGGCATTTATCATTATATTGCAGAAGACCAATTTTAACCTAATTCAAATTCAAGGAGACGAGCGTAAGAGAGCATTCAGAGAAATGAATGGTTCTTGATTATTGCATCTTTACACAAACTGACACGTGAATGTAGCTGCTAGCAGTTGAACCACAACTAGGCACTAGAATTAAAAGTGTTTCCTTGCAAGCATGTTAACATGGTAGACCTTAGAATTTGGTTGCCAAGACATCACATTCATGAAAAAGATAAGTAAATGTATCACATTTACTAATGTTCTGAGGGTGTTCTTTACCAGCAAAGGTGAGGAATGAGGCAGAAATGTTTCACTTTTCACGAGGACAGAACTAATTTCTTTAATCCTTAAAAAGAATGAGTAAAAAAGGTATAAATGTTGCAGTAATACTCAGCCAATTTATATTAGGCTAAAATTGCACTATGGGATGACACTGCATTAGTGCAGAAGGATTGATATATTTTGTGCGTATTGTGCACAGAGATAGCCTATGGGATGAATATGGTAATTTCCGTAGGCTGGCTGAATGACACAATGCATGAATGTACTTACGGTTCTGGGCATATGCAATGCCATGTGAAAATCGTTTATTTGGTATTAAATAGCAGAAGATCAGTTGTAATTTCAACCACGGAAAAAAATAGGCATAGAAATGACAGCATGATAATTGGTAACAAATTCAGATATATAACCATATGCTCGTTGACTATTGCATAACCGGCACGGGAGTGCAGCTTGTAGCAGTTGAATCCAAACAAGACGCTAGAATGGAAAGTTCCTCTTTACAGGCCATGTGCGACCCAAAGACTTTATTAATTTAATTCAAATTGCCAACCAACAAGGCCACATTGACGAATCTAGAAAGCGGGGTATCCCATGTTTAAATACTGTCCGAATGCGGGAGGCTTACCGGCGAAGGTGGGTACGACGTGGACGCCAGGGCCGCGGGACAGAACGGCCTCGACCTCCTCCTCCAGCGACGGCCGTGGTGGCGGCGGCGGAGGCGGAGGAGACGGCGACGGCGGTGGCGGGCCCTCCTCCTCCTGCGCGCGAGGCGGTGACGGCGGCGGGCCCTCCTTCTCCTCCTCCTCCTGCGCGGGCGGCGCATTCACGGAGCGCTGCTTCGATTTCTTTCGTGCGGGCTTGCGCCGCGGCTTGCGGGCGGGCTGGCGGCTGCGCGGTTGAGGTGGCGGAAGGGACGGCGGAGGGTCGACGGGTCCGCAATCCCGGGCCTGGCGTTTTCGGTGGCGGGGGCAAGGAGGGCGCCGCGGATGCGGCCTTCTCCCTTGCGCTTGGTTGCTGCCCCACGGCGGCGCGAAGGGGCGGCCGGCGGCGGCGGCGGCGGCGAGGGTTTGGGCTCCATGATGAAGCGGAGCACTGGAGTGTGGAATGCGCGTGCGCTACTGTGGACTGTACTCGAGAGTGATGTTTGATTTTGACGGCGACTTTTGGGGTAACCGCTTGGGTTCCTATAGCAGATTCCTCATAACAGCATAGCTTCGGTTGGTGAGCACTCTACCGGTTGGGAGGGCCTGTGTCATGGGTTTGAGTCCCTCTCGGACGCATGATTTCCCAAAGAAAAAATCCCCTCGCCCCCCCGTGTGCCAAAGATTTATGGTGTGAAGCCCGACACATCTCACGGGAATGTGACCCATCTCACTTTTAATGTGTGGGCTCCCATGCCGGCCGGGCGGCTGGCGTTCGAGGGTTTTCCGCGATCCTAGTGAGTAAGATCTTCTTCTTAATGAGATACCCGTGGGGCGCCGTCCCCCAGTGTCCTGGTTTTTAATAATGTTTTCGAAGATCAAAATTCAACTTCTTATGTGTTTGAGTTTTTGTATTTGAAAAATAATATGAGTGGATTTGTATAGTTTAAAATTATATTTACTGCTCTTCTTTGTATTTTAGATATCTTTACAACATAAAAAGGATGAAAGTAAGACCACGGTTTGGTGTCAAAAAAATTTGACCTCACTTTTCTCTCCGCGATGCGAACCAGCCATCCAACCCGCATGGAAAAAATGGAAAGTAAATAACTCCTACAATCACGCACGACAAATTTAGAAAGTCAAGGACGTCCTCCCCCAACACAATGATCACCTATACCAGCGCAGCAATTCTGGCCTCCGTAAAAAAAAAAACTCTCCCTCTTTAGAAGGAAACCACAGGTGCAAAAATAGGAAACAATCCCATCATCGGCACGAGATCGACGTGCGAAGTGCCCACCGTCACCGTCCCCGCCGATCACCAGACGTCAATCATGGCCCCGGCGTGCGTTCCTTCTTTCTTGATCTCTCAACGACGTCCTCCCCAACACAATGATCACCTATACCAGCGCAGCAATTCTGGCCTCCGTAAAAAAAAAAACTCTCCCTCTTTAGAAGGAAACCACAGGTGCAAACATAGGAAACAATCCCATCATCGGCACGAGATCGACGTGCGAAGTGCCCACCGTCACCGTCCCCGCCGATCACCAGACGTCAATCATGGCCCCGGCGTGCGTTCCTTCTTTCTTGATCTCTCAACCCTCACCCTCTCGCCACCAGCCCGCCGCCAGCACGCACCGCCCTCTCCCTTGCCCTGCAGTCCGTGGATCATCGAGCTCACTCGAATCCCCTTGATCCGGCACATGCCTGGCTGCCGCCGCGGCGCCGTCGTGGAGAGCGACTCGACACCCCCACTCCCGGCCTCCCCACGGCGGTCGTCCTTTGGCTCCGGCGCGGAGGGCACCTGGTACTCCCTTCGATTCCCTCGATCCGGCGCACCCGCGACGCCTTCAAGCGGATGAGACAGACACACACACAACCACACAGTAAGCGATTATGTTGTCCCAAGTTCTTGGCATCTCTGTTTCTTTTCTGGTTTTATAATTTGATTGTTCAATGGTTTCCTTCAGAGTTGAACCAGCAACCATGATAAACTCAATTGGCTATGTCCGGAGCGTGGTAGTGGCAGGGGCGCCTGGCCGGCCAGAGCGTCACGTCGGGCGGAGCCACGGAGTTTCAATATATTTATTTGGTTCTTAACTTCTTCGTCTGACATCGTATTCACATGTTTCGCTGTAGCCTGTGAGTTTGCAACTTTCGCAATGTTTGGCATGCATCTCATGGGGCATCGTATTTCAATATGCCAAACTTTCACAATGTTTAGCTTGCTGTAGCCACGGAGTGTTATTTTTTTTACTATTGTCAGTGGTTGCAATGCAGGTCTTGCCTACAACACTCTGACACTTCCAATTAACCTAGCGTTTTAAGTCATTATCAATCTCACTTCAAGAGACTTGGTTGTGCAGTGCAACAAGCTTTGAAAGGTAACTGCAGTGGTGTATGGGTAAATTATTTTATAGACATTTTTAGTGCTTGGGATCCATGTACATCGCACCTTTGGTAAGATGCTGCAGCATAGTGGCCAGGGCTTTTTCTTTTTCTCAGTGCTGTGAGTGTTTTCTGAATCCGATTATTATTATTTGCAATGCCAGAGAGACATGTTGTGTTTACACAATGTGAGATATGGCTACAAACGTGTGCTTTAAATAGATTGGTGGATGCACACACTGAGTAGACTGTTAAGCTCTGACAGTTCAGCAGCACAACAATGACTTGCTACTAAGCGGGCCGTGTGGTGGTAACTATTCAAATATAGAGGTGCTCTTTTGTTTAAGTACTAAGCTAGCTGTAGTTATTTCCTTCCCGTGATAATGTGCTTTTCTTAGCAGTGTGCCATTATATATTAGAATAGTTAAAATAGTAGATGCTAGAAATACTTAATGTTGTTTTGTTTCAGTAATAATACCATTTTTAAAGAAAATATGCATACCTGTTTATTGATGATTTACTTCCATTTGCTATACAATGCAAGGTAATGGTTGCTACAGTTTGTTGTGATGAATTTGCAAACAAGATGTTTGGATGCATAACCGCAGACAAAGTAAGATCTTGCTACTTCATGATCATGAATTTGCAAACAGGTTTTAGGTTTTACTAATGTGTTTTTATGCTATATTAGGAATGGTTAGATGTGGAGAGTGCTGTCCAATCTTGTCCAGTACCTGGTTTTGGGACAAAAACTTGGCAATATTGTGGAAATTTCACTTCCAAGAGTAAGCCCTTGAGTGATTTAAGTCATTGGCAGCTTAATGGTTTGTTCAATTCGATTACTGGTGCTTCCAACTTTACAAGCTATCAAGTATGTGCCTTTTATGTTCTATGCATCTAGACCGGTACACCTTGCACTTAATACAAGAATTTTCTAAACTCCCACTTTATTAGTCTCAACTGTATTCAACAGAAAGTGAAAGCATGCGCTTGATATTACATAATACTACTATAATCTATCTGTTTATAAATACTTGCATGTGTATTTGCTATGTGACCAAAGTACTGGCAGTGAGACTAGAAGTTGGTCACATTGTTCTTTTGAGGTCGTCCACGATATCCATTATCTAGCTATGACAGGAAACTTAATTATTCATGAATAAAACAGAGGTGTGAATCGTAATTTCTATTTATGACAAAGAAGCTATCTATTTTGATGAAGTTGTTAGGAAAGAAAAAGGTCAACATTTGGAGTCCTGAATACGGCCTTATACATTTAATATTCTTTTCTCACTCAAGATTAGTATATCTCTTATGTTTTTTTACCAATGCATAATTTTCCTCTAGATTTGATTGCAGTTTTTGAACCATAAATATAGCAGGGGAAGTCCCCACTGTAATTTATTTGCATATCTGACGATATTATTTGGTTATCGTTAATAATTGCAATTCTTTTGTTGCAAGAGAAACTATGAAAACACTTGCTGAACCTGTGGAATCTCTATTTGATGTTGCAGACCAAACAACCAGGACATCTCAATCAGAAAAGTTTATATAAACGTGGGAAGAGGAAATTGTGTTGGACTGTTCTTGAACAAGCAAACAATGGAAGTGTATCTGTGTATGTAACACTACTTTATGAAACTCAGAAATAGATTCCTCCAAAGCATATATACAATGATTACTCCTCAATGCAAGGCACTGTGGAAGCAATTTAAATCAGAAAGTGTGTTCAAGATTACAAAAATATTATACGATCTGTTTATTTTTAGTATAAAAGTTTAGTTGTCCCATAGCAACGCATGTGTATGAACCTATATAATATAATTTTATAAAACTTGTTTGGATTAAATGTCATTTTAATATCATTGTTTAATTTTATAGTATTGTTATCTTATCACGCGATCAATATGTTTTTTTTATATAAAATTTAGTTATCCCAGAACAACGCGGGACGCTTAACTAGTTTTGTAAAAAAAGGGAACATTTTGTTTTTTTATCGTGTTAGTGTTTAATAAAAGTGGAAAGGGACAAATCATATACTGCCACCAGGCCCGGGCAGTAAGGTCCTAGAGGAACAGGCCGTGCCTAGTGTGCGGCCTAGACACGACCCTAGGCACGGGGGCTAGCACGGCACGACCCGCTAAATAAACTCACCCTAGTGCTTGGCCCGCTAAACAATCTAACAGCCCAATATATTCATCCATCTCATTGTATACCACAGCCCAACATGACAACCCTATGCCTAGGCCTGATGTGTCATCCACTAACTCGGCGCGCTGCCGCTTTCTGACTTCGCACTTCACTCGTACCGCCACACCTTCCTCCACTCTGCTCGCCCATTCACTCCCTCTTCGATCGCAGATGCACCCTCCATGACGCCATCCCTTGGCCCCTCCTCACCCCTCGTTGCCTCGTTGCAGCTCGCATGGCCCGACAGTAGTGCGTTTCTTCCCTGGAGGCAGGAGCTACGACGATAGTGTCAGGCGATCCTCAGTCAACCCTCATCTCGTGTGAAGTAGAGCATGCCCGAGGCCGGGACGGATGCGATCGCCGTCGGCGGCACCCTCCTTTCCCTCTCTGCTCTATCTCTCTCTTAGGCTGCAGGGCCATGAGCCAGCCCGCCTGCTAGCTTGGTTGGGCTTTTTGGGCTGGCACGACCACTAAAAACAGTCAAACAGGTCGTTCCTAGGCGGAAGGACAGGCCCGCATGCCTAAGAGGCATGGCCCGCAAGACCCATGTGCCTATTCAGCCCGAACATGCTCGGGTCGTGTCGTGCCGTGCCAGGCCGGCCCAACCCGATGCTCAAGTATAACAGTATGTAAGGCTTGACGACAATTAGGCTAATATTGCCCACTAGTATAATGCCCGTGCTAACGCCACGGCTTCATACCAGGGAGGCACATGAATTGATCAAACGATGGTATTTTTTTATAGATTAAATTTCATGTAATTCTATATGACCATGTATATAATCTAAAAAAACATCCATACATAAGGCATAACAAACTCATGCTTTGCATACTATAAATAATTTATAAATTGCTAAGTAGATATTGGAATTATCCATGTATCATGTCCGTATATGCCACCCAGTATGTTACTAATGTCTGCAGAGAATAATGATCACATGATTAGAAAGGAGGAGATATAAGACAAACCATTATAAAGATTCAACAAACGACTAATGGAACATGAGTCTGTACCTCAAGGCCATCCATTGTAATGCCATATTCCTTGTACAGGTCCAGGCTCATATCTCTCCTCTTGGCAAATCTATCCATTTATTTTTAATCAAAAGAAAAGAAATATCAAGTCATTCTCATGCCTAAAATCATAAGATTCTTGACTGAACTAAATTTTCAGTGTGCATATATCCTGTAATTGATGGACACTTTTTGTGGCAACTACATTCAGAAAAAAGTCAAACTGGACTTGCAATCAGTTTCAAAGTTTGGCCATGTATGCTGAACTGAGAACCAAGGATTAAGCTTTTACTTTTCTAGTCTTAGTCATCACTCCCAAATAATTATAATTTCCGTTGGACAGCCACTGGTTGATCATAAAAACAAGGATCACAGTGCAACAGATATACCATTATCCACTTTAGGACCATACCTTACCACTGGACCTGCAAAAATGAGTTCAGATCACTTCAGTGCTCCTGGGCTCTGCCCTTCGCCTATAAACAGAAACATTGTGAAGGTCCATCCAAAAATCATCACCTTCAGTTAGGTCTCAAAGATAACCACAACTTTGTAATACTATATTTTTTGCTGGAAATTTTTTTTCCCTCACCTAATAATCGAGAAACAGAAACACATACAGTGAACACTCAACTCAAAGTTTAATGCCTAAACCTAACCTCTGATCCTTCTCCACCAGTGAATGATGAATAGAAAAAAAAAAAACTGATCTACAGATGTTTTTAAGAACAAACCTTATAATCTTCTCTCTTCAAATAGTAACATGTGGGGCAAAAAAAATATAATTATAAATTCATCTGGACAGGGAATTAATTTACGAAGCAAGATTTTCAATCGTCAAAGGAGCATCAGCAGTATATATGAGCAACGGGCCGGCACGCCCGGCCGCTCCAGGCCCGTGCCAAGCACGACCCGTTAGGGCACAGGCCTGATGGCCGCGGGCCACCGTGCGGGCTTGTAATACGTCCCTCCGTGCCAGGGGTTGGCCGAGGCACGGCCTGGGCGGTTTCAGTCTTGGGCCGGCCCGAGCGCGGGCCCAATGGATATCAGAGCGCAGCCCAAGGCCCAAGGGGAGGAGATGTTGCCGCCCAAAAGGGAGATGCCGTCGCTGCTCTGCTCCACGCCGCAGCAAGCGCGGCGGCCCGCCAAGGACCTCGGCCGCGCGAGGAAGCGCCGCCGCTACCGCCCGCCGGCCGCGAGGGCGCCGCCGCCGCTCCACGCCCCCAGCGGCGCAGCGCCGCCGCGCCAGAATCGACCCTCAGCGGGCGCCCAGCGCCGGCGACCGACGCGAGCGCCGCGCGCGGCGCTCCCGCGCCCGGCAGCGTGGGGAAGCCGCCGCCGCCGCACCACTGCAACCCCTGCCGCTCGGCGGACCGCTCGAGAGAGCTGCTTCTTTGCGCGGTCGAATGGAGTTCTTGAATAGGATAGGGTTGAAGCGTGGACCGGTGGCACATTGGTGGTATATGGTACGAGGTTGGAGGGATTATGCTTAGGCCTTTCCAACTACCCGGGCCTCATCGTGCTTTGTCTAAAAAATCGTGCGGGCCCCGTGCCGGCCTGCGTGCCTTGAATCGGCCCGAGGCCGACTGGCGTGCTTCGTGCTTAGCCAGGCCCGATCCAACGTGCCGTCTTAGGATGCTCGTGTCGGGCCAAAATTTTGGCTGCGTGCCGTGTCACCGTGCCTCGTGCTTTCTGCTCATATATAATCAGATGCGTGACCTATAAACAATATATAAATAAAGTAGTTTAGAGCATGCGAGACACCAATGTTTGATTGAGGAGAAAAGTGTGCTTATTTTACAAGCGTAACCGAAGCACATCAATGTTTTGGTTATTATACTAAACACCGAGCCAAACAGAAAAGTCGTGGCCACGAAAGGCGAAGAACAGTTGTAGGATCTGATGGAAGCCTAGAGGGGGGGGGCTGAATAGGCTGACCCCAAAAAATTCGACCTTGTTAAACTTAAACACGCCACAAGGTCAGAGGGCGCGGCCGCCACAGATGCCAGAAGACGGCAATCGCCAAACAAACCCCGATGCATGCAGACAGAGAGTAATCAAACCGAGGCCGAAGGTCGTCGGTAGGCTGGGCGCGGCACTGCCGCGTCCTCAAGCGTACCGCCGGGTCACCCGACGCAGGTGACCCCAATGTGAATCGAGAGTCGTAAACTTGGTGCTTGTGATTCACACTTGTTCCCCGCACACAAATACTTCACAAGAGACTAGCCAAATATGACAAAAACCCTGCAACAAGATAGATCGGGACGAAACCCTAGCTCACAAGATAAATATGCAAGAAAGTAATGAACACAAGTGACACAAGGATTTATCCCGTGGTTCACCGTCCGCCACATCAGCCGGGTTACCTCCACGTTGTTGAGGTTGCCACACAAGGCTTAGCTTGCCCACCGGCTTGCTTTTTCCTCGTTCACAAGTCTAGGGAGTTAACCCTAGAGATGTGGGGTAATGTATTGCTGTTGTTGTGAGGTTACAAACCTCCCAAGGCTGCCACACGAAGGGGGCAAGCTCAAGGGTGACGCCTAGCCGTCTAGGAGCAAGCTCCAAGAGTAAAGAACCCTAGGGTTCCGGCCAAACGTGAACCAAATGCTCTTTTGAGTGGGGGAAGTAGTAGATCCGGTCTCCAATCGAAGTTTGCTGCCTTTTCCCTCAAGAATCCCTGGTGGGAAGTGAGAAATTGAGTGGAGAGCTCAAGTTGCTTCAATGGAGGTGAGAGAGAGAGCAAGAGGTGCTCCTGGCTGTTCTGTCGCGAGGAAGAAGAAGGAGTGAGCCAGGTGACCGTTGTGGGAGGGGTAGGATAGGTATTTATACCCCACAGGTCCCAACGGTCGGGTTTAAGTGTGGCATTGCCGCCCGCGACACGCTGCATCGCGTGCGTGCGCGCTGCACCGCCGCACCAATGCGCGACACCGCCATCGCCCGACTGACAAAGAAAAAGGGTGAAACATGATGTTTTGCTTTGGCCGTCGCTTGGAGTGATGTTTAGTGGTTGGATTTGAGATTTAGAGCACTTGGTCCACAGTACCGAGAATCCTACGATATCTCTTGATAGTACGGCATTTCCTAAACTAAAGATTCAAAATGTGAAATAATTTAAACGCCTTGATCCGGAAACACCATCATCTAGCTCATTGGGTGCCTTTGGACCCCGTACATCAACTCCACATTTTATTCCTGCATGTCATCTTCGTAATTCTCGTTAGTCCCTAATTAGGTGGTCATCAACGCCAAAACCCACTTAGAGCTTGATTGCACTTACAATCTCCCCCTTTTTGGTGATTGATGACAACCAAATTAGAGCTTACATAAAATGTAATGTCAAACTTAGATTACGAAGACTAAGGATGTAGGAACCTCCCCTAAATATGTGAATGAGTCTTGAATTCTCATGGTTGACATAAGAGGTCAATTTCACATAGTTAGGTGTGGTGAGGCCTCCCCTACATGTGTGAGTGATATTTGAATTCTCAATTTGACATGAAAGTCAAGTCACACATTTAGAAAGTGTGCAAGGCCTCCCCCTACATCCATGGTTGCTTTGTGGGGTGCTTAACAGGGTGTCATAAAAATATATCCGTGATACATATGACAAAAGAAACTGATCAGAGCACAAAGGGTTGTCATGCGCACCGATGGGCGCTGCATGCCGCCAGTGGCACACGGCATCGCCGCCTATCGCCACGCAACCGTCGAGGCGAACAACATCCACAAAGATATATGACATGATATATAAATAAAACTTGCGGCAGATTGTCTAAAAACGAGTTTAAGCATTCAACAGACCAAATCCAAGAAATAACAAGTCATAGGTGGCATTATTACATAAAATAGAGTTTCTCTCTCAAACTCACACCTAATCGATTACTCTCAAAGAATCTAAACTCGAAGCTCACTACCGCAACATCCTCGAACCATCTCCAGGGCGTGCCGAAAAAGTTTGACCCCCCTCATCTTCTAATTTTCTCCCCCTTTGACGTCAAACACAAAAAAGATCATAGAAAAGAGAAGAAAAGAAGCGGAGTCACTCCTCACTAGAATCATCCTGACGACCGAAGCGGTGTCTTCGCCCTCCTCGAAAATGATGGCGACTGGGTTCAATCAGAGCGGCGAGTGGAGCGTCGAGCTAGAATCTGCTGAGAGAACGAGCCAAGCAGATCTGAAAGGTCCTGACCTGAGCTGCTGGTCCCTGAAAGCTCTGGAAGGTCGTACTGCTGTGGCCTAGGGATAGCAAGTGGAACTAGAAGTCCTTGCTTCTCCCTCGACACTCTTGAATGCCTCCTCACCTCCCTACGCATCTCATAAGTCTGGCTGAGCTGAATATGCGCAGTGCCCAAAGATGGCCTTGATCCATTTCTTGATCTTGGATCGAGAGCCACTATGCCTCCCCGGGCCTAGAGCTAGAGGGCTCCTCTAAGTCCTCTCTCGCCCGGTGAGGTGCCTCCCCCGGCGTGGATCTCGCCCGGGGTCTTCCCTCCATCCAAGCCATGGGTCTTCTCTATGTTATAGGTCGTGGTGGAAGCAGTCCTTGGGATAGATGTTCCCCTGTAACCCTCTCAATGATGAACATGAGGTAGGGAGCATATGGCGATTCCTCCTAGCATCATCCGGGGCATTTGCTAGCTGCCTTCAAATGAACCTCCCAACATTGAAGGTCTCAAACATTGAAGGTCTCATCATTCTTGAAGTGGGCTAAGAGGTTCCTAGCATAGCCATTGACATCCGAGGCTGCCCCATCCTTGGGGTCAATGGTGCATCTGCAGAGGTTGTTCATCACATAGAAGAAGTCCTTCAACCCCTTCCTCTTGCCATTAGCATCCCTTGGCTTTGCCCAACAATCTTTGATCACTCTGATCTCAACGGGGTCAATCTCATGAATATCGAGATCTTGCGTGATCAGCCCCGCCAAGGATCGACAAAAAGGTGACAAAATCCAACCTATAGTGCTTCTGTCGGTCATCCAAAGGATTGTGTCGATTGCTTGTTCCAATGGTAAGTGGCATGAAACCGACTTAGAATCTCCTCATTCCAATCATGTTTGAAGGACATGATGTCTGTCTCTCAAATCTCTCACAAACCTCAATTGCCTCATTGAAGGCATCCTCCTCCTTCTCGACCATCCTCTCAAAGTCAATGTAGTGCACAGTTGTGATTTTGCTCTTGGATGAGTGAAAGAGGACTGTCGATAGAAGTTTGAGTGAAAGGCCACCCAAAACCTCTCATCAATGCCATCTGTCCTCTCATCCGCATAGACATGGACCTCTCTAGCATCGGCCACTTCCCTCTGCTTCTTGAGGTAGCTTACAACTGGAATGGGTGGATCATTTGCAGGGGCTGCCATCTCAAAGACACCCTCAACCTGCTGCAAGTAGCTGTTGTCAAACACAGAGAGGTGCTCGGGGGTGCCTTGGTCACCATCGCACAATGGTGTACCCATACTGCCGCATTCTTTGCTCCTCGGTGAGTCCTGGCTGATCCACTTCTGCTGCCACCCGCCCCTCTGTTCAGATTCTTCCTTCCACGGCCTCTCTTCTCCACAGCCTTGACCCTCATCTTCCTCTTGCCATGGGGATCACCTCCAGGATCCATCTATGCAATATATAGAGTTTGATCAGAATCTGATGTTGATAGAATATTAAAAATGATCAAATATATGTGGAAGAAGGTTTGGAACATAAACTTAGGTGGTTTGATCAAGCTGTCCAGGGTAAAAACCTGGGCTGCGCGGCCTTTGTCGCCGCTGCGGAGGCACGGCACCGCTGCGTGACCGCGGGCACTTCTGCCAGTGCGGGTCATGCGACACTGCCGCTCCCCCTTGCTCAAACCATCTATTTTTATCTGCCAAACTGTTCTGACTCATCTATTTGATACATTCTTGTATTTCTTTTCCAATTTCAGAGATCAAAACACAGTTTGGGTGCAAAATGCCCATGGATTTGACAAGATGAGTATGAACCTAAATGAAATTTCTTCAATGTTTGGAGTCAATCGATTTCACAATTCAATAAAGTAAGTGATTTGAGGGATATTTGCTATTGGAAGCAGCTAAGAACAGTCAAGTTCTATTTGGGGCTTGGCATTGCCGCCGCCCTCCCCTAAATCACCTAAGTTATGGAAGTATGAAATTGATTGATTCCAATCATCAAAACTACTTCCTAGAGTTCATACAATACTTAGAAACGAGAGATCCATGAGAGATTGTTGCACATTGCATAGATCGGGCAAAAACTCCATGAACTAGGGTTAGGTTTACCTTGACTCGTGGATTGAAGGGAAGAGAGAGGAAACCGCTCGGGGAGAGGGAGCAGAGCCGGCCGGAGACGCGCAGAGACCGGCGGGCGGCGGCGCTGCGATCGCATCGCCGGCGCGGCACCTAGGTGGCGTGTGTGCGGCAGAGCGGGCGGCGGCCTTCACGCACGCGTGAGAAAGATAGAGTGCGGGCGCGTGATGGTGTCGGGGCGGAGGAGAAGGAAGAAAACCGGTCGGGCCGGGGTAGAAAAGGAAAGAAGAAGATTTTGGCTCAAACGGTTCAAACGAAACAGGTTTTGGAAAACCTAGGGGCGCGCACCGCCGCGCAAAGGCGCTGCATTGCCGTGCCTACGCGCACCGCCCGCCCTAGCCTGCTGTCCCGAGAGTATATTGCCACATTTTGACTTATTTCTCCTCAAACTTGATCACGAGACACCAAAATTCATTGCCGTGAACGGATCATCAATACGAACAATGGCATTGAATTTCGGATTAGAATTTGAAATCCTTTTGAAACACAATATGAAAGTTTTCACAAACTTTTCCTATGTCAATCTAGTGTCTCAATCAACTTGCATGTGTGCTGGAATTCAAACCAAGTTACGAGAATCGAGAATGTTTAGCTCACTACACAAAGCACAAAACCTTGACTCATCGAGAGGCTTGGTGAAGATATCGGCTAGTTGCTTTTCGGTGCTTACATAGCGAATTGCGATATCTCCTTTGAGTTCGTGGTCTCTCAAGAAGTGATGACGGATGTCTATGTGTTTTGTTCTAGAGTGTGCTACTGGGTTATTTGCGAGTTTGATGGCACTCTCGTTGTCACAAAGAAGAGGTATCTTTGTGAAATGACATCCGTAATCCTTTAAGGTCTCGCTTCATCCAAAGTAGTTGAGCGCAAAGCATGCACCGGCCGCAACATACTCGGCCTCGGCGGTGGAAAGGGCTACACAATTTTGCTTCTTAGAGCTCCAAGACACTAAGGACCGTCCCAAGGAATTGACATGTCCCCGAAGTGCTTTTTTCGATCTACTTTGCAACCGACATAGTCGAATCAATAGCCAAGTAGATTGAACTTGGAACCCTTAGGATACCACAAGCCAAGGTTAGGAGTGAGAACTAAGTATCTCAAGATTCTCTTAACAGCCACATTGTGACATTCCTTTGGATTTGCTTGAAAACGAGCACACATACACACACTAAGCATTATGTCCGGCCTAGATGCACAAAGGTAAAGCAAATATCCAATCATGGAGCGATATACCTTCATGTCCATGGCTGGACCCTCCTCATCAAGATCAAGATGTCCATTGCTTGGCATTGGAGTTTTGATTGGCTTTGCCTTAGCCATATCAAACTTCTTTAGCATGTCATGGGTGTACTTTGTTTGGCAAATGAATGTCCCTTCCTCCATTTGCTTGACTTGAAACCCGAGGAAGTACTTTAGCTCACCCATCATGGACATCTCAGATCTCTTGGTCATTGTCCTACTAAATTGCTCAACATACATGTTGTTAGTGCTACCAAATATTATGTCATCGACATATATTTGGCATACAAAGATATCATTGCTAACTTTATGAGTGAAGAGAGTAGGATCAGCTTTGCCTATTTCAAAGCCTTGATTGAGCAAGAATTCCTTAAGGCATTCATACCATGCTCTAGGTGCTTGCTTAAGCCCATAGAGCGCCTTACGGAGCTTGTAGACGTGGTTGGAAAACTTTGGGTCTTCAAAACCGGGTGGCTGCTCAACATACACCTCCTCTTGTAGTGGACCGTTGAGGAATGCACTCTTGACATCCATTTGGAACAGCTTGAAGTCATGATGGGCAGCGAAGGCTAGAAGAATGCGAATTGCTTCTAGTCTTGCCACCGGTGCATAAGTCTCATCAAAGTCCAAGCCCTCTACTTGAGTGAAGCCTTGAGCAACCAATCTTGCTTTGTTTCTTGTCACCTACCCATCTTCATCTTGCTTATTGCGGAAGACCCACTTGGTACCAATGATGTTCGTCTTGGGTCTTTCCACCAAGTCCCATACTTGGTTTCTTTCAAAGTTGTTGAGCTCTTCTTGCATGGCCAACACCCAATCGGGATCCTTGAGAGCATCCTCTACTTTCTGCGGTTCCAAAGATGAAACAAACAAGTAATGTTGACAGAAAGCAGCTAGATGAGATCGAGTAGTAGCTCCCTTTCGGAGACTCCCAAGGATGTTGTCAACGGGATGATCCCGTTGAATTATTTGTCGTAGTCGTGGGTGATCAACGCCTTCTGCATGTTCTTCTTGATCTTCATCATATTCATCATCAGCTTCAAGAATTGGAGCAAGATCAAGTGGTTGAACAGGTGATGCGGGTGGATCGGTCGGCCGCCGAGGTAGGTGGCGCACCTTTGCCGCTGCCGATAGTCTCTTTTTCTTGCCACGCTGGACACTTCCAGCAGGCGTGCGCTACACTTGGTCATCGAGTACGTTAGCGGAATCTTGTGCAGCAACGACTGGTGGATCCTCCTCTCCATTAGCTTGATCTTCTTGAGGTCTTATATCACCTATAGCCAATTGTTTGATTGCCTCACAAGGTGGATCCTCCTTTCCTACAACACTTTGATCAACTTGCTCTACTTGAGAGCCATTAGATTCATCAAATGTCACATCTATAGTGATTTTAACCCTACCGGAGGTTTGGTTGAAAACACGATAGGCATGCTCATTTGACCCATAACCAAGAAGAAAAACTTCATCAACTTTAGGTGCAAATTTAGAGGTTCGGGGCTTCTTGTTAAGAATGAAACATTTGCACCCAAACACTCTAAAGTATGACACCTTAGGCTTGTTACCGGTTAAGAGCTCATATGAAGTCTTCTTGAGTTTCTCGTGTAGGTAGAGGCGGTTGATGGCATGACAAGCGGTATTGATGGCTTCACACCAAAAGATGTCCGAAGTCTTGTACTCATCAAGCATTGTCCTTGCCATCTCTATGAGTGTACGGTTCTTCCTCTCTACTACACCATTTTGTTGAGGGGTATATGCAAAATGAAAACTCATGCTTGATGCCCTCTTCATCAAGAAACTCTTCAACTTGGGTGTTCTTGAACTCGGTCCCATTGTCACTTCTCACTTTCTTGACAAGTAGACCAAATTCTCTTTGTGCCCTCTTGATGAAGGTTTTCACCTTCTCTTGTACTTGACACTTATCAAAGACAAAGAAAACCCAAGTGAAGCGGGAGTAGTCATCAACAATAACAAGTCCATATTTGTTACCCCCAATGCTAAGGTAGGCCATTGGTCCAAAGAGATCCATGTGTATCAACTCCAATGGTTGAGTAGTGGTCATCACACTCTTTGGTGGGTGGGGTGCACCTACTTGCTTTCCGGCTTGGCAAGGTCCACAAATCCTGTCTTTGTTAAAATCAATATTTGTTATTCCAATGATATGATTGTCTTTCTGCAGTTTGGCCAAGTTCCTCATGCCAACATGTGCTAGTCGGCGATGCCATAACCAGCTCATGCTAGATTTTGCCATTAGACGGGTCTCAAGCTTAGCTTTACTTTTGTTGAAATCAACTATGTAAAGCTTATTCTTGAGTTTCCCCTGTAAAGACAACAGAGGAATCCTTCCCTGCGAAAGACTTTCACACCAACATCCGTAAAAGAGACAATTGTAGCCTTTCTCACACAATTGTGAGACCGACAACAAATTGTATCCCAACGAATCAACATGCAAGACATCTGAAATATCATGCTCAGGAGTGATAGCAACTTTACCAAGACCGATCACACTTCTTACATCATCATTTCCAAACCTTATGTTGTTCCTCTCATCGTTGGTTTGGGAATATGATGAAAACATACTCCTTTCTTCGGTCATATGATTTGTACAGTGTTGACGGTAGAAATACCCTGTTTTTACATAGTCAAACCGTCAACAAAGTACTCCTTTTGGAAGCTAACATACATATAAACAATGATTTCTTATGCAAATAACCTAGTTCCACATGTAGATGTCATTCTTTGTATACAGATGTGAAACTAGTGGAACTCTGGCTGAAATGACACATTTGGTCACCATCCAAATCAACACCCCAAGTATGGCCATTGGACAATTTGACACCACCATCATGATCTCCATGTCCTATGAAGCTTCCACACAAAATTTGAAGTCATTTGGCCACAAGACCTACATCGGCCGATGCATGACCATTTCATCCTGAGACATCCTGACATGTGGGGACACCTTCTAGAAGAGTTGGAGAAGGCCAAGGCCCAATGGACCAGCATCGGCCGACCATGATACTTTGGCCCAAACTCTTCCAATGCGACCTGCCACATCACTAATCCGTGGGGGAACAAGAGAAGGCACCTGATTGGTCCGTCAATACGTCCCCATGGATCGTGTTGGTACAAAATGAACGTCACGGCAAGTTCGGACTCAAGACACGTAAACCGGCGGTGGGGCCAATGTTCCCAAAGCACTGGGGGTGGCCCACAAATCATGGACCATGGTCGGCCGACCATGGTCCATTTGGCCAAGGACGTCCTCCCACGCCCATCACATTGTCCACATGCTGAAATTACCTCACACGTTGATCTTAAGGAGGTTGCATGGCGGTTTTGATCCAACGGAGGACAATAGAGGTCACGCGGATCGATGACATGGCGCTGGAGTAGCCCCTACTCCACCTTGGGCTATAAATACCCCCTTACCCCCTCACTTCCAAGGCATGACCACAAGGAGAACTCCACTCCAATGTAGTAGGCGAAGCCCTGCTCCTTTAGTGTAGTAGTAGAGTGAGAGAGGGAAGTCTTTTGGAGGAAGCCCCTGTCGGTCGGGGAATCTCCTCCGAGGTGTACCTCTGCGGGTGTACTTCTTCCAAAGTGAGTATTACATCCGAAGTTCTTTTATACTTTGCATATCTGGTTTAGTATAGTAGCTATTCACTCGTTCTTCATTGGTACATTGCTTTGCTTTAGTAGAGTGTTCTAGCCTAGCTAAGTACGAGGTTAGAATAGTAAGAGTTAGCGTAGACGTGGTGTCTAGGCTATACCTTACCGATGTATGCCGCTTGCTTTTTCGGATGGATTGTGATAGCCATGTAAGGTAGTGATAGCCCTTTCGGTCTCTGTATAGATCACCACGTGTTTAGGCAAGTTCTTAAAAGGTAAGGCTCGATAAAATAGTAGTTTGGTAGTGGTGACTTTATTCACCGTTATCACCCTCTTTGCCTCCAAGTGTCCGAGGGCTAATAAAGCCACGTTTAGCTACCTAGCCTATCCGGATATCATAGCTATAGAAAACCTCTCAACTCAACTACCAAATACACACCTTGTGTCATCATAGGACGAGTCTTGATTCTTTGTTAGTTCACTTCACGTTCCTCGTGGAAATCGATACACCGGAATACTCCCGGTGAAAAGCTACACCGACGGCCGTGCGGCTTGCGGTTTTACCGTTACCATACTTAGGTGTATCAGTCCTTTAGTGGTAACACTAAAGAACTGTCAACAAGCTTTTCTGGCGCCGTTCTTGGGGAACGGTAGTCGTCTTAACATTGAATTGGGTCGTCCGAAGTTATCTTTTATTTTTACCTTTCTTTTTTTTTTTTTCCTTTTCCACAATGAACCAAACACCCATATCCCATTTCGCCGCTCCAAAGGGCGCTTGTTTGGAGCCTCCACCATCATCACAACCCATCCATACATCTAGCTATGAGCTTCGCCCGGGCTTCATAGCCATGGTTCAGAAAAACCTTTCTCCGGGGACAAAGATGAGAACCCCTATGCTCATTTGCGTGAGTTTGAGCAATTGTGTTCATGTCTTCACATTGAGGGCATGACATGAGATACCCTTCGTTAGAAGCTCTTTCCGTTCTCTTTAACGGGAAAAGCTAAACAATGGTATGCTCGCTATGTAGAGAGTATAGGAGGAGAATGGGAAAAGCTTCAAACCAAATTTTGTCTTACCTTCTTCCCTATCTCCCGTGTTGTCCATCTTCGAATAGAGGTCCTATCCTTTAAAACGTAAGGAAAAGGAATATCCGGGCATAGCCCGGGCCCGTATCACCGATTCAACATCATATGGCCCCGACCTTGGTATTTCTAAACCGGCATTATTGCAACATTTCTATTGCGGCCTTACCAAGGAATCAGCCCAAAACCTTGACATAGCTTCGGGAGAGCTTTCTTGCGTCTCCCTGTTAGTGAAGGGAAGAAAGTTCTCTCTAGGATCTTTGAGAACACCCCTTACACTAACATCTACGATGAAGCTTTAGAGGAAAACCCAATCCCCAAGCAAAAGGAGATCTCAATGGCACAAACACCACCATTCCTATCCAAAAGTCCCGCCATCAATCCCGAACCACAAATACCCCAGATTGCGAAGGAAGAAGAAATTCAACCTTCGAAACATCCTTACAAATTCGAAGAGGATCTATTTCCTGATTTTGCTGATTATGGGAACACCTTGAATCACCATTTCCAAAAGGGACCTTCAAAGAGACACCATTCTAAATCCCTAAATGAAGGATCTCGTCAAAAGCATCCCAAATCATCATCATCTTACCTCTCAAAACCTCAAGTGGGGCATAAGTCTGCTGAAGAAATGTCGAAAGTGAGCCCATAGAAGGAGAATCAAAACATCAAGAAGAATCTAGCCTCTTCCCTTCTATGCCCACAACCCGATATATTCTCAAGACCCAATTCTAAACCAATCTATCGCCTGAGCACCCCCATTGTACTTTCCCTTATGAGTCTTATGATCGCCTGATCAATGACTCTAGGAATGCAAAGGATGAGCTCAAGTCAATCTCTTCTATCCCCGTGACTCATCCAAGTCTACGGGAGGACTCGATATAGTCATGAAGAAGAAATTGCTCATCCTCTTATAAAGCTCGTCCCGAGACCCCTCTATCCAAGAGAAGTCTTGGGACAGTGAGATGACCATGGAATGTCATAGGCATGGAATGACGTAAACCAAAGTGTTTACCTATGGAAATTCATGAGACATCAACTTTAGAGCTTGAAAACAAAGAAATCAAGGATGATCATGGAAGCTATTTTCTACCCTTCTTTCAAAATTCATGCTTCTTTGATAAATATTCCAAATATATCCTCCACTTTACCACCACCAACCATAAGGGCTACAACCCACTATTGTTCCTTGTCCATAAAATATTTGAAATCATGGTTGTAGATGCTTATGTTTATCATAAGCATTCCAAATCTCATAGTAGTTTGGCGTGACGTAAAGATTGGTGTTGGAGGGGAAACGCTATCACCAATATGAGATTTTTAGAGGTTTCCCAAAGACAAGCTTAGGGCATGTACAACCCACGCACGGCGTGTTGTCTCTAAAACCTCGAAGTTAGCATACGCATTTATATAAAGACAGCTTGTACAACCCACGCACAAGGGTTGTCGCATGTAACCATGATCAATCATGAGTATTATTTTTGTATACTATTGTGTTGCTAATTGATGCAATTTAGATCAAGCATAAATACGTGCAATATGATTGCAAAATTTTTCCAATATATATAGTTTTTTATATTTATTTATATAAAAAGTCATGCTGATACGAGTAACAAACAATTTTCTATAAAATACATTAACAACAATTACGCAAAACAAAATACGTAACCAATATTCAAGGTGTAACATTTGTTTTATTGCAACTATATTATAGTTCTGATCAAACGAAGCTAAATAATTTTGAATCATGATTTTTAGATTTGATTTTGATTTTTAATGGATTTATAAGGTTGAGAAGATATGCACGTTGTGTACTAGATATGGGAAGAAGATACACGGGATCAACGCTGGCAGATTGTTTTCTCGGAGCACGGGCCGAAGCCGTCGACTCGTGAGACGACGCCTCTGCCTCGGCTGTAGCGCATGAAGGGGGCTTTTGCAAATATTTCATGATACAGACGGCTCATTAATTAGCGTTGTACATGCCCTTATGTCTTAAAACAAGCACTTCCTAAAGACAACTCGAGATTACATCACACTAATAAAAGTTGTCAAATGACTCTGTAAAGAAATCTTTGAGACATAATTGTGAAAGTTTCCTTCGGGTATTTTTGTCACTAACCCTTTCAGGTTTACACAAAAATAATGAAGGATAGAACTACAAGGTAAATCAATCTAAACACCGGCAAAGCATGTTCGATGGAGGACTCCATCACCTACACTTGGTATTGCTTTGCATCAAACGCTACAAAATCCAAGTGTGGGGGATGGAAGTCTCTAAAGAACTCATGACATGCTTCATGTGTTGTTTAGTTGTTTCTACTTTGCTTTTGCATAATGTCTTGCTCACTTTGCTTAGTCATAAAAAAAAAATGTATCATTAGTTCACCATTAATGTCTCATCTTAATTATGCAAATGAATCTTGTTAGACCTTTTCTGTTCTAAACATGTTGGGTTTGAGAGTAATGTATACAAGGCTCTCATAGGTTATTTAAATTAAGCATGGTGCTTAGGTTAAATGCCCTTCCTTAATCAAACAAGACATGGTGTCAAGTTTGATTATTTGAACAAAAAGATGTTTTGCATAGAATTAGGATGCAAAATTTGATTCATGTTCTTAGCGTAAGTTCCGAGAATGTTTGGTGAACAATAAATGATTGATACTCCAACAAGGGAAAGTTGATCTCTACTAAATACTAAAACCTATATTTGTAGCATGGAATATCACCCTTAGCTAGATAACACCATTACCCCAACTTTGCTTCCTTTGGGTATGTGTTGTCCGCTAATCTCTTTTAGAAAAGAATATGGACACGCCATGGCAAGATGATTAAAGGGTTTAACTCCAAAGACAAGACGATCCTCACATCCAACCCAAGACCCAAGCTATTAGGACATTGAAGATGCTAGAACATCAAGATGGCCATCCCTCATCATCAACAAGTATGATGACAACTTCTTTGAGGTAAGTGGCTAGCAAATTAATTTCTTGTTCATATGCATAGCCAAAAAGATGACATGACAAAGTACCCTTTCAATAATGATTTAACTAAACTGAAACCACATGTCCTATTTTTGTGGTTTGCATATGAAATTTGACTAGCTCTTCTAGATCTACATAGTTGTATCTACCATGCAAAATTTGAGCATGTTTGGCCATCAAAGGTGCATCGGCCGATGCACTAAAAAGTGGCCAATAGGGCCCAACTTTGGTGAATATGTAGAGGAGAGCGTAGAGATGAGTGTGACGGAGTCTGTTTTCCCAAATCCAAAAATATGAGGGTCGGCCGACCTAGGAAGTGAGCCTTCTGAGCTCACGGACACTTGAGGCATTTTTGGGAGAGTTCAAGGATGACATCCCACTAAACGGTTCAGACCCGTTGGGTCGAACCCACATCGGCCGACTCATCCATTCTAGTCATTTGGCTCGGGGGCGAGTGAGATGAGTATAGGAAGTCATAGTGATCATGCTTAGACCATTAGGATGGGTCAGGACACAACTTGGCACATCGGCCGACCCCCTACTAGAGCCTTTTGGCTCGAGGGCAGGTGAGGTATGTTCTAGACACACTATAGAACACGTCTAGACCATTGGTTCGACTTCGTGTTTTGGTGCATGAGCCAACCTGTGCACTTCACACCAAATTGGTCACCTAATGTTCAGAGGCCTCCTTATCATTGATGGAGGAGCGTCTGAGCTCGGAGTCAAACTGGGAGTCGTTGGCACACCTCTCTCCTTAAGCCTTTCTACCCTCACTTCTCTCTTCACCATCAGCCATACCCACCACCACATTTGGCGCCCATCAATGATCTGGGTAAGGAACCCAAGGGTCCATCCATAAACCCATAGCGCCCAACATACATCAAAATGACATCATGATCATGGACATCATTGATGTGACTCCACTAGCCATAACCCCCTACTAGAGACCAACCTAGGCATCAGGATGTGATGGTTGACGTGACCTTAGGTTGGCCAATGCAGTCCACGATGCCAAAACACACATGTGGCATGCCTTGAGCCCGGTCTCCACATAGGGAGGTGCCTGAGTTACGTCCATCGTATGAAATCTCTAAAAAAATGAACATTTGAGTTCTGCTAGTGTTTTTCCACTAGCAGAACACCTGCACTTGATGTTTTCTTTGCTGATGTGTCTCAGGCCGTGCAAAAGCGAGGGGTGATCGGCCAACCACCCAACAGAAGGATATCAACGTTTGGACCCTGCCACGTTGATCACCTTCGCATCAAGAACACACTGTGAAAATTTGAGCCTGAATGGCCATAAGAGGCACATCGGCCGACCACCTAACAGAAGGATCACAATGTTTGGACCCTGCCACGTTGATCACCTTCGCATCAAGAACACACTGTGAAAATTTGAGCCTGAATGGCCATAAGAGGCACATCGGCCGACCACCTAACAGAAGGATCACAATGTTTGGACCCTGCCACGTTGATCACCTTCGCATCAAGAACACACTGTGAAAATTTGAGCCTGAACGGCCACAAAAGGTTGGTCGGCCGACCAATCAATTTTCAAGAATTGGAAAACCGCCAGTGCAGGATTGATCTATCAGATGAGAGGAAGAGCACCACGGTGGCCGATTTGTCAGTAGCTCCAAAAGTGGCATCGGCCGATGCCACCTTGGACCCCCGCCCCACCTTCACAAACATCCGGGACACTTCCCCACTGGTTTGCAATTCTCATCCCCTCATTTTTCTATTCATTTTAGATTATATCTATTCGTTTTATCCCTTTTTTTAATTTATAATTATAAAACTAGAAGAAGCACCTGAAAATAAAACTTTGAAGAAGTAACATTTTCATGACATCTTGAAGATAAAATCTGTCATAAAGTTTATTTCTTGTGCAAACTTATGTTTGTGGGAAAAATACATTATTAGGGAAAAGTCATATTGACTAAGATGTTGTGACTTGTGATATAGTTCGAGCTTATGCATCAACCTCTTTTACTCAAGGTACTTGGAGATTTGTCTTGATAAAAACATAAAACCATAGTGTCACACACTCCTCAATGATGAAAATACCAACCAAAGCCATATGCATTACTCATACATGTTCAGCGCCCCATATACGCTACTTGCAGTTGTATTGAGTTTTGGCAAATCTAGTGACCCTTGTTGAGGATTATATCATGCTCCCAAGATCAAGATCACGTACACTCCACATCTATATGCTACTTCTACACTAGAAGTACGCACTACATCCCTTTTCCCAGTTCCACCATCAAAATGCTCTATGCTTTAAGTTGTGATCTCTCTAGATATATAGATGGTGAAAAGAGACATTAGCTATGCAAAAGTAAAAAAAAAAAAAAAAAGAGAGAGAGAAAATAATGGACACAAGTCCGAGGGTGAGTAGAACCCACCTCTCCAAAAAAAAAAAAAAAAAAAAAAAGTTGGACACATGAAGGTCCAAGTATGTATATTTATGATAGCCATGTCTCAATAATAATAATAATAATAATAAGGTAGAGAGAGAGATCACATCCAATGAAGGAGCAAAACAAAGTTATCCATATTTTCCACACACATGCACATTCTTGATCTAAGGGCATGATACTTTTCTCTTAGGATCCTAGTTTTGACTTTACAATATATGCAATGCAAGTATGCAATCATGTTTATCCCTACCTCAGCTCCACATAGACCTTTGTAGTAGGATGAAACAAAAGGCACTTTCATGTTATGCCGTGGTGAGGATCTATACACTATTGAGTGACTTGAGAGTACCCAATCGAGGAGTATAAGTGATCTATGTGATTTTCTTTTTTTTTTTTTACTTATATATATAAAAAAAAAAACTCCAAGAACTAAGATGTGAATGCGGAAGATGACTTGCTTTGAACTATTCCATTTCCCAACTTCTCAAGGATTTATGATAGACACAACCACATATCCCACTCACATAGGAAATGCTTAGAAATAATCTTATGGTAGTTCAATATCTCATAAGTGTTATGTCCATGTTTACTTCAACCTCCCTCCTTTGCTTGAGGACAAGCAAAGATGTAAGTGGGGGGATCTTGTTGACGGTAGAAATACCCCTGTTTTTACATAGTCAAACCGTCAACAAAGTACTCCTTTTGGAAGCTAACATACATATAAACAATGATTTCTTATGCAAATAACCTAGTTCCACATGTAGATGTCATTCTTTGTATACGGATGTGAAACTAGTGAAACTCTGGCTGAAATGACACATTTGGTCACCATCCGATCCAACACCCCAAGTATGGCCATTGGACAATTTGACACCACCATCATGATCTCCATGTCCTATGAAGCTTCCACACAAAATTTGAAGTCATTTGGCCACAAGACCTACATCGGCCGATGCATGACCATTTCATCCCGAGACATCCCGACATGTGGGGACACCTTCTAGAAGAGTTGGAGAAGGCCAAGGCCCAATGGACCAAAGATCGGCCGACCATGATACTTTGGCCCAAACTCTTCCAATGCGACCTGCCACATCACTAATCCGTGGGGAACAAGAGAAGGCACCTGATTGGTCCGTCAATACGTCCCCATGGATCGTGTTGGTACAAAATGAACGTCCGCGCAAGTTCGGACTCAAGACCGTGGCCGGCGGTGGGGCCAATGTTCCCGGCACCGGGGGGCCCCACAGGTCATGGACCATGGTCGGCCGACCATGGCCCATTTGGCCAAGGACGTCCTCCCACGCCCATCACATTGTCCACATGCTGAAATTACCTCACACGTTGATCTTAAGGCGGTTGCATGGCGGTTTGATCCAACGGAGGACAATAGAGGTCACGCGGATCGATGACATGGCGCTGGAGTAGCCCCTACTCCACCTTGGGCTATAAATACCCCCTTACCCCCTCACTTCAAGGCATGACCACAAGGAGAACTCCACTCCAATGTAGTAGGCGAAGCCCCTGCTCCTTTAGTGTAGTAGTAGAGTGAGAGAGGGAAGTCTTTTGGAGGAAGCCCCGGGTGCTGTCGGGAATCTCCTCCTCGAGGTGTACCTCTGGGTGTACTTCTTCTAGTGAGTAATACATCTGAGTTTTTTTATACTTTGCATATCTGGTTTAGTATAGTAGCTATTCACTCGTTCTTCATTGGTACATTGCTTTGCTTTAGTAGAGTGTTCTAGCCTAGCTAAGTCTGAGGTTAGAATAGTAAGAGTTAGCGTAGACGTGGTGTCTAGGCTATACCTTACCGATGTATGCCGCTTGCTGCACGGATGGATTGTGATAGCCAGTAAGGTAGTGACAGCCCTTCCGGTCTCTCGTATAGATCACCACGTGTTTAGGCAAGTTCTTAAAAGGTAAGGCTCGAAGAAAATATTAGTTTGGTAGTGGTGACTTTATTCACGGATTATCACCTCTTTTGCCTCCAAGTGTCCGAGGGGCGATAAAGCCACGTTTAGCTACCTAGCCTATCCGGATATCATAGCTATAGAAAACCTCTCAACTCAACTACCAAATACACACCTTGTGTCATCATAGGGCGAGTCTTGATTCTTTGTTAGTTCACTTCACGTTCCTCGTGGAAATCGATACCTGGAATACTCCTGGTGAAAAGCTACACTGACAGCCGTGCGCTTGCGGTTTACCGTTGCCATACTTAGGTGTATCAGTCCTTTAGTGGTAACACTAAAGAACTGTCAACATACAGCCACTGTCAAACACCCAACTTGACCCACCGGAGGAGTATGCCTGCAAAACAAGTTTAGTTCACAAGTTTAGGTCCCCTAAGATTCTTGGGACCTTTTACCTTAGTCACAAGAACTTTGGGAACCCATATAGAGGTGTTGCAATAGAGTTTTCCTTCACTGCCCAAGTACTTTGCAAACACCTCCCCCTTGCTGTTTGCCTTCACTTCAAAGCAAGGATTGGAGTCCAACTTGCTTGCTTTTGCCTTTGATTGATAGGAGTGGCCTCTTGGAACAGCCTGCACAAGATTCTCGACTTACGGACCTTCTTCACAGCCTTTCGGACCATCTTCTTGGGTCTATTCTGAGCTGGGGCAGAGTAGGTGACCTTCCCTTTTCTTGGGGGCGCGGCACTGCCGCCCGTCCTCGCGGCACTGCCGCGTGTAGCAGACAGAACTGCTCGGGTTGGCTTGTGTCCAGCGCTCTGTGCAGGTCTCTCTGTACCTACTGTGCCTTTGCTCAAGAATTTGACACATTCAACACCATTGATCAGCTTTCGACCATTGGTTTTGTTTCCATGCTTGTGTCTAAGTCCATCCTTGATTCTTGGATTTCTCCCATCAATATAGTTGGGCTTCTTTGGAACCTCAACCTTGTTGCTCACTTTGTTTGCTTGTTGGTTTCACCTTCTTTGCTTACCATAGCAAAGAGCCTAGTGATCTTTTTCTCCATTGCTTTTATGTTTGCAAGGTTAGTGGCTAGGAGCTGTGAGTTGCTTTCCCAAAGAATGCTATGTTTGGTTTCAAACTCTTTGTGCTTGTCTTGCAAGTCATAATATTTCCCATTAAGGGCAACCATAGCCTTCTTTGTGAGAGCATGGTCTCCTTGCTCATTAGCTAGGCTCTTTTGCAAGGAGGCCACCTCACTTCTCTCAGCTACAAGAGCATCCTTGTTATCAACATAGAGCTTTTCAAGTCGATCAAGTTGACTATCTCTAGTTGCTAACTCCGCTTGGGTACTCTCTAAATCCACCATTAGTTGAGCAAGAAAGCCTCTAGTTTTGGGATCTAGATTCTTGGTGAGTCTAACATATTCCTCATCATCACTAGATTCACTATCATCACTAGAGCTTTCACTAAGATCACTAGATTCATCACTAAGAGAAGGAGAAGGTTTGGATTTGGGTTTTACCTTCTCATGCTTGGCCATAAGACAAACATGAGTGGAGTCATTTTCTTCCTCATCCTCATCATCGGTCATGTTGTTGAAGAGCTTGGGTGTAGAGGTCTCTTTCATAGCAAATGTTGCAACATGAACTTCCTCTTCACTTGTCTATTTTGTTGAGTCCCACTCATGGCCGATGTGAGCTTCACCCATATTCCTTCCCTTTCTCTTGTAGTCTTGTCGTTGCCATTGTCCTTCTTGTACTTGTTGTTCTTGTTTTTATAAGGACAATCGGCAACAAAATGCTTTCGGTGCTTTGCCACAGTTTGAAGCATGTTCTCTTTTTCTTGTTTGAGAATCTTCGTTGCACCATCTTGTAGCCGTTTGCTTTCATCCCTTTCCCATACTTCTTCAAGAATAGGGCCATATCATCTATCTTCTTGTAATCAGCCCCATCGTCTTCATCATCACTTGAGGAAGAGGTTGCATCTATGTTTTCTTGCATTTTCTTCATTTCTTTGTCTTGACTTGAAGATGGTTGCTTGCTGCCCTTGACCTTGTTGGAGGAGCTTGGCTTGCTTGTCTTGGTTGCCTTGAGAGCCACATCCTTGATCTTGATGCCTTCAAGCTTTGCGTGCAACTCTCTAAGCTTTCTTCTTTCATTAGCTTCCTCTCTTTGCATGTCATAGGTGAGCAGCCTACCAAGCACATCATTTGGAGTGAAGTGCTCAAACTTCTTCTTGTCACGGATCAAGGTGACCACTATGTCATTTCTAGGTGTATATGCCTCAAGCATAATCTTGACAACGGTGTGGTCATCTAGATCCTCATCTCCAAATCCTCTAATCTTGCCAACTAGCACCATCAACCGATCAAACATTTCTTGGGCCCCTTCTCCCTCAAGGATCACAAACCGGTTGAGCTTGGCCTTTAGCAAGTCAATCTTGGCTTTTCTCACTTTGTCTACACCTTCATGTGCAAGTACTAGAGTGTCCTAAATCTTCCTGGCTTCATTGACATCCGTCACCCTATTGTACTCATTGCCTTCTAGAGCACTTAGGAGAATGTTTGTGGCTTGACCATTGATGTGGGCAGCTGCTAGCTCTTCATTTGTTGGTTCCTTCGGGTTCACCGGTGGCTGAAATCCACTGCACACAACCTCCCAAAGACCGGGGTGAAGGGCGCTAAGATAGGCTCTCATCAAGTGCTTCCACTTGGCATAGTTGGTCCCATCGAAACGGGGCAACTTTCCCGCGGGCACATTGATGAAGGGACTTCTTATCGCGGTTAGTCAAATAAGAAGAATAGTTAAAGGATATAGCGAAAGAAATTTGTTGTTGTTGGCGCTACTCTCATCCTTCTTCTTTTCTTTCTTCTTCTTGTTCTTGTTGTAGGAGATATCATCATCTCCATCTTTGGAGCTACTTGATAGCTCACTTGACTCACTTCTTCTTGCCTTTGCTTTTCTCTAGCTGCCCTTCTAGCGACCCTTGCCTCACCGAATCAATCTTCTTTGATCTTTTCTTTGAAGCTTCTCGGCAAGCTTGATGCTAGCTTGATCTTCTAGCTTCTTCTTTTCTCGTTCTTGCCTTCTTGTGTTTCGTCTTGCTAGTCTTGCGGCTTTTTTCTCGGCATCGCTAGCATCACCCTTGATGGTGCTCTCGCTTGGCCGTACCAAGAGAAAGCTTCGGCTGCTGCTAGCTTCCACCTCCTCCACGGGAACGGTGGTCTTGCCTCCTTTGTTTGATCCCTCCGGCGCGTCCATACTTCACGCGGTGAAGCGTATACGAAGTATCCTTGCTCCGATACCACTTGTAGGATCTGATGGAAGCCTAGAGGGGGGGGGGTGAATAGGCTGACCCCCAAAAATTTGACTGTTAAACTTAAACACGATGTCGGTCTGAGAGGCGCGCACTTTGCCACGTATGCATAAACACGCACCGCCACGTAAACCCGACAGCATGCAGACGAGCGAGTAACCGAAACCGAGGCCGGAAGGCTGTGTCGAAGCGGTTTGGCGCGGCACTGCCGCGTCCTCAAGCGGCACTGCCGCGGGTCACCTGACAGAGGTGACCCCAATGTGAATCTGAGAGCTGTAAACTTGGTGCTTGTGATTCACACTTGTTCCTGCACACAAATACTTCATAAGAGACTAGCCAAATATGACAAAAACCCTGCAACAAGATAGATCGGGACGAAACCCTAGCTCACAAGATAAATATGCAAGAAAGTAATGAACACAAGTGACACAAGGATTTATCCCGTGGTTCACCGTCGCCACACAGGCTGGGTTACCTCCACGTTGTTGAGGTTGCCACACAAGGCTTAGCTTGCCCACCGGCTTGCTTTTTCCCTCGTTCACAAGTCTAGGGAGTTAACCCTAGAGATGTGGGGTAATGTATTCTTTGTTGTTGTGAGGTTACAAACCTCCCAAGGCTACCACACGAAGGGGCAAGCTCAAGGGCGACGCCTAACCGCCTAGGAGCAAGCTCCAAGAGTAAAGAACCCTAGGGTTCCGGCCAAACGTGAACCAAATGCTCTTTTGAGTGGGGGAAGTAGTAGATCCGGTCTCCAATCGAAGTTTGCTGCCTTTTCCCTCAAGAATCCCTGGTGGGAGTGAGAGATTGAGTGGGGAGCTCAAGTTGCTTCAATCGAGGTGAGAGAGAGAGCAAGAGGTGCTCCTGGCTGTTCTGTCGCGAGGAAGAAGAAGGAGTGAGCCAGGTGACCGTTGTGGGAGGGGTAGGATAGGTATTTATACCCCACAGCCCCAACGGTCGGGTTTAAGTGTGGCATCCTTTGCCGCGACCGACACGCGGCATCTTGTCGGCGTGGGCGCGCACTCGCCAAGACCAATGCGCTGCATTGCCCATTGCGCCCCGATGACAGCAAAGGGTGAAACATGATGTTTTGCTTTGGCTCTGGTCGCTTGGAGTGATGTTTAGTGGTTGGATTTGAGATTTAGAGCACTTGGTCCACAGGTACTCGAGAATCCTAGGATCCCTCTTGATAGTACGGCATTTCCTAAACTAAAGATTCAAAATGTGAAATAATTTAAACGCCTTGATCCGGAAACACCATCATCTAGCTCATTGGGTGCCTTTGGACCTGTACATCAACTCCACATTTTATTCCCTCGCATGTCATCTTCGTAATTCTCGTTAGTCCCCTAATTAGGTGGTCATCAACGCCAAAACCCACTTAGAGCTTGATTGCACTTACAACAATACACGTCGAACAAGGGCAACCGTAAGGCGCTGGCCGCCAAGATCTACCCGCTTCGCCATCTTTGTGACAAGATCGGGATGATCGCCTACTCGGCCGGACGAACAAGGAAACCTCCGGCGTCGCGTGCATCGTCCCGTCCATGTCCGCCCGGGAGTTTGGGTGGGGAGTAGCGTTTGCTCACGATAGTGTCCTACAAAATAAACTTGGCCATTTGGCACTATCCCGCTAGGCGGCCCGGGCACGACATGAGAAAGCACGGCCCAAGCATGGCCCGGCCCATGGTGAATAGTGCTCGGGGCGGGGCATCGGGGCGCGACCTAGGCCGTGCACAGGCCGCCATTTTGGCCCATGGGCTAGCCTGCACGGCACGGAAATGAGGCCGGCACGACGCGGCCCGACAATTAGCCACCGTTGGATGATCTATGATGGATTAGAACCGTTGGATGCGGTGTAAACCCTAGCACACATATCCCAATCCCTCTAGCGGCCGCCACTCAAACTTCCCCAAAGCACCTACTCACGAGTCTCGTCCGTCATCTGCCGCTCCTATCCTTTCCCACTCCCAGTGAGCCATTGCGCCTCCATGACCATCCTTCCTGTCCAGAGCTCCAAGTGCTCGGCATCTTGTAGTTCCGGTGCTCGGCCCGGTGCGCGACAGCGGGCGCCCACCGGCGGCAGCGGCGCCGGCGGTGCATCCTGGCGACAATCTGCGGCGACGACGAGCGGCAACACGATGGCCCGGTCGCGGCGCTACGGCGTCGAGCGATAATAGCGGTGTGACGGCGGCGGCGTAGGCGTCCGGCGGCAAGCGAAGCGGCGGCGGGCGCGTCCACGGCGGCGTCCACGACGGGCGGCCACGACGGGCACGCCCGGGCTGCCGTGCTCACCGCGGCGGCGCGGCATGGCTCCGCGGCCATAGGGTCGTGCGCTAGGCGAGAACATCGACGCAGGCGGCACTATAGGCACGCGACGCGGCGGTCCGCCGCGTGCCGCATAGTGTCGCGCCTCGCCGGGCCGTGCCTCATCGTGCTAGTGCCCGTGCCGTGCCGGGCGGCCCGTTTGGCCAACTATACCGCAAAACAGCAAGAATTGGAAATTGTTAGTTTAAATTAGGTTTTGGTACAACATTGGTATTTCCTTGTGTATAAGTTACATTGTAGCTAACTTCTTGATCAAGAATTGAATATCTTCGAGGAGCTTGTCACAAAGATTCTTTGCTTATTTTCGTGAAGATGTCACTAAGGAATTCCCTCCTTAGTGTAGTTGGTTCCTGTACATGACAGATAGCAATATTATCCCAAGTTTAATGAAACATATCTATACTATATAGACTTACATTATTGATCGGTGGTATTTTTTCTCCGTCCCACCACTTCATGAAATTGTACACAAGAAAGCCTCCCAATTTCAACTGGTTAGTTGTTCAAATAACAATTTTTTTGTGACATGGAACTTATCATATAACTTATTACAAGTGATTACCAATGTTTATTATCTTGAACCTTTGTTACCCATGTTGGAAAACCTCCAACCCAATCCCAAATATTGTTCTTCAAATCGAGTTTGTCGAGCCATGGCGAGAGTAAACTTTTTACAGATATTGTGAAATGTAGCTTTATGTAAATCTTTTGGAGAAAACCTCTCGTAGCACCCTATTAGATCTTGAAGTGGATCTAAAAGATGCACGATTTTGGTTTGCAAGTTCAATATAATGAGAGTGTATAGGCCATCTCGATAGTATGGTAGTAGAATCTATAAGCAAAACATAGATCGTGAGTGGTAAATTACTTAAAACAAGACTTTTAAATAATACTGAGAAAAAAGAACTTACATTGCTACAATCTTTAATGTTGTATCGCATACCCGGCCAACACCCAAGTACTTTTTTCAGTTTGTCGTTATATGCTTTGTCAATCTTGAGACAACATCGTGGATCTCGTCCAAAACAAGTTATTTCACGATAATCATTATACATATTATTTTATTGTAAGTATTTCATGAGTCATATAATTTTTAAATTCTTTGTACATGTCAACTTACAACAAACTTGAGGTCCATGAAGTGGTGTATTTTTTGTTCAGCCCAAAGTCTTGGTTGTATGCAAGCATTCGAACAAACCAAATTAAAGCTCGATGTTCCAATTCTTTGTCTTCATTTATAAGATTCATAACATTTCTAAGGGTTAAAGTAATTGGATGTTATCGTTTACTTTGTATCCACTCTTTGCTAAAAATCAAGGACAACAAACAAGTTTCTTATATCAGTAGACTTGTCGGTGGCAATATATTATATATTAGAACAATTCATTTTAGTTTAGAACGACTTACTCTAAATCTCCATTGGTGGCGACCGCCTGCAATTTTGAAGCAAATTACCTCCAAAACATCTTCTTTATTTCTCCACTTTAGTAATGTTGTCATCTTCGCATCAGGTGACATGATCAAATCAAATACATCGAGCTCTTCAACAAGCTCATCCGAACCATTTGTTTTCTCCGTAGTTTGATTTATATCCGATAACCCTTGGTATTCATTTAACGGCGAGTTATATAAGATTGCAGGCAGCTTGAACCTCCAGTTACTTATATCTTCTTTACGCAAACATGATTATTTGCTGATATATAAGAAATTTAAAAATAATTGCTATTTACGTATTAGAATTATACTTAAAAAGAAAGTACCTGGGTTACATTGTGAGATAAAGCTCTTCCTGTCCAATACTCCATGTATTTAAGAAGCCATAAACCACAACTATAACTGGGCAATATTTGAGAACAAATATGAGTCATACATGTAGTATTTATTTTGAGACAATGAATTCTAGTCAAGACAGTAAGATATTTTACCCATCTTCTTGCATTTTTGATGATCTTATGTGTCTTGCCCCCAAGATGACATATTGATACCGTGTTTCCATTTACTTAGGTCTAACTGTGTAAGGTTTGCTGCATATTTTATCTGTCTTTCCATTCCTAATAGCTGGTATGGAAAAAATCACAACAAGGTAAATCAAGCACGGATGCTGAAGAATCTTATCTTTTACAGAATTAATATATACACCAAATATTTATATTTAGCCGTACCGTAAGCCTGAGATCGTAAAAGTCAGACATTTCCGATCCAGATGAGTCCAAAACATGTACCTCACCTTTACAAGCATTTACCACCCCCATGTACCAGTGAAACCTTTCAATATTGATTGGAATGAATACCTGCAGTATTTGAGAGATTTCTAAATTGTTAGTGCCTATTCAGCCCGAACATGCTCGGGTCGTGCCGTGCCGTGCCAGGCCGGCCCAACCCGATGCTCAAGTATAACAGTATGTAAGGCTTGACGATAATTAGGCTAATATTGCCCATTAGGCTAATATAAAGATCACGATCTTTGGGTGAAATCCATTGACTACTGGGTCAACGCCATGGGACCGGATCAACGCCAACGCGCAAGCCGTCCAATCGCCTCCGGGGAATCAGAAACAGGAGAGGAGAGCGAGACGGGATCGGACTCTGGAGCTTGGAGTGGAGGCGATGGCTGTGCAGGCGAGGAAGGCGGGCGTCCTCGCGCTCTTCGACGTCGACGACACCCTCACCGCGCCCCGCAAGGCGAGTTTCCCCTGGAATCCCCTTCCCTGGCGTTTTTAGTTTCCCCGCGCATGAGTCATGAATCTTCTTCTTCTTGTTTCTATTGGTCAGCCGGTGACGCCGGAGATGCTGGAGTTCATGAGACAGCTGCGGCAGGTGACAACTGAGACATCTTGATCTTTCTCTCACCACCCTAGCTCTGATTACAGCAGCAGCAACTGCCTGCCTGCGCGTGCAAATGATTTTGATTTTGGGAGCAGCATGTGACTCTTGGCGTGGTGGGTGGATCTGATCTGGCCAAGATTACCGAGCAGCTCGGCAAATCAGGTCTTGATTCTGTAACCCTATACAATCTCCTCACTGTTCGTCGCTGCAAATTACATTGTTGATGAGGTTGCGTTCAATTCCTCTCCTTGTTGCAGTTTTTACTGATTACGATTACGTCTTCTCTGAAAATGGCCTGGTTGCACACAAGAACGGAGAGCTAATTGGAACTCAAGTAAGTTTGCGTGCACCTTATTTGTATTGGTCAACTCTGAATTTCAGCCCATCAAATTTAGTATCAACAAGGAAGTAGTAGTACTAGTAGTAGTATAGTTAATGATGTAGAACTGAGACTGGCCAGGCAAAGCAAAGTCATGCTGTTGGGGAATATTAGGATTTAGGACTGGATGTGAATCATTTTAGTGATGATACTCAAAGCTTGCAAGACCAGGCAAAGCAAAATCATGTTCTACGGGCATTGTTGGATGCCTGCTTGAGCTAAACAACACAAACTAAAGTTTTTACTGTGCCAGCTACTCTACTAGAATTAAATTATCTGACTCCTTTATTTAGGCTCTCACACTGACCTATTGTTTTGAACTCTGCAAAGTTTGAAATCATTTCTCGGAGAAGATAAGATGAAGGTGAGTCTAGGTGTAGCATATATATTCGCTTTCATGCACCCTTCACTACATTGCTGACTTCACCCTTCACTACATCATTAACTGATAAAATCTCAGGCCTCTGCTGAAAATGATGATGTTTTCTTTCCAGGAAATTATTAACTTCACCCTTCACTACATTGCTGACTTGGATATCCCAATTAAGAGGTTAGTGATTAGAATAATTCTGGTTTAATTTGCACTACCTTATTGTCTTTTTAGTCATCACTGGCTATGAGTATTGTCTCAGGGGTACATTCATTGAGGTTCGAAATGGAATGATTAATGTGTCTCCTATAGGGAGAAATTGCAGTCAGGAGGAGCGTGATGAATTTGAGAAGTATGATAAGGTATGGTATAAATCATCACCTATTAGTTAAACATTAGTAACTTTGTCTAGTTGGACATGGGATGGTGTCATTCAAATGCATTTCCTCCAGGTGCATAACATCCGGTCTAAGATGGTGTCTGTTCTACGTGAAAGGTTTACACACTTGAACCTGACATTTTCTATCGGTGGGCAGATTAGTTTTGATGTGAGTCTTTAGGACATGCACACATTTTCTAGAAAATATTAGGCTTCATGGTATTTACTATTTCCACACTAAATGTACAGGTCTTTCCCCAAGGCTGGGACAAAACTTACTGTTTGAGATATCTTGAGGAATTTCAGGAAATCCATTTCTTTGGAGATAAGACTTACAAGGTGCTATATCTACTTTATTTACTTTTACTTTTGTCTGTTATCAAAAATAAAAGGTCTATGGTGTCTTGATATGTATGTTTCCAAGCCACCGATGCAGGAATTCTATTTTCTTGCTAGTAGCCAAATTCATCTGATTATTTGAATCTATGATTTAACAGGGTGGCAATGATTATGAGATTTTTGTATCTGACAGAACAGTTGGGCATACAGGTATATATATGCTGGTTCCATGGCGAAATCTCATATTTTGATCCTTATGATTTCACAATGTCATCTCTCAAAATTGGACATAACTTTTTTTTTTTTTTTCAAGGTGGTAAAAAGATTTTGCCAATTTTTATTAGACGATATAAACAAAAAAAAAAACAGAAAGTTTACAAACCAAACTAGAGCCACTACCACTCTAAACTTTCTACTGCTACTACTAGAAAAAAGACAAAGAAAACAGTTACAGAAAAAATTACAGCTCCCCTACTAAGCATTGATGTCCCCACATTTGGTCTTGAAGCCCACTGAAATTGATCGAATTCCTCCTTGCATAAAAAGGCTACTTCCCTTGGTTGCAAACTTTTGTCTTGGAAAGTTCTTGCATTTCTCTCTTTCCAAATGTTCCACCAAAAATAGATCATTAGGCCGTCAAATTTTCTCCTGTTTGATCTTTCGATTTTTGCCCTACATCTTCGCCAATACTTATGTATGGAATCATTCTGGGTGGATTTTTTTTTTTTTCCTATGTGTTTGTTGCATCGTAACTAAATGGCAGAGAGCTCTCGCCACTTTCATTCAATTTTTTTCTTGTGTGTTTATTCCCTCCAATCACAAATAAATGACATTTAAAGGTTCAACCAATCCAAACTTTGGTTGCAGATTACTTATGTGTTTGAGTTTGGATATTTAAAAAATAATATGAGTGCTTTTGTCTCAAATTGTCAGTATTAAAAATATCGCATATTTGTGAGGGACTAGTAAAATTTCTCTAAAAAGAAAGGGTGGGAAAGAGAACATCACGACAAATTGCAAAATCATATTTCAGTACTCAATTGGACAGGTTATTGGCCTGCTTGGATGTGAATCATTTTAGTAATACTCAAAGATTGCATAATTGAGTTAGTTGCTATGTTCTCTAGTGCATACTGATGTGCTGGTCAAACTTGTGGGCAAATTTTCCATTACTGAAATGTGACTCGTATGAAATTGTGTTTGTGCTACCTCTTTTAATTTACCGTATCATCGCAATTGACATTCATTGCTGATTCAGTCATTTCCTTCAATTTTTGTTGTTTTTTTTTTGCTGATTCAGTCATTTTTATTTGCAGTTACCAGCCCTGCTGACACGCTACAACAATGCAGAGATCTCTTCATGTCGAAGTGATCTCCATCTTATTGTGCCACTTATTTGTATGCCTTTTAGATATTTCTGTGACCATATTTTTTTCGCTGCATTTTTACGGCCACTTCGAAGTTGAAACAAATTGTATTTACTCCACATTGCCAAATTTTGTTCTGAGTACAATTGGCGACTGTAAGTGAAGAATTCATACCCTTTGCTATTGTCTACTACATTCCAGAAGCTATCAATGTGTAATGGAAATGGAAAAAAAGAGTATATTTTTCAGTTCATTGGCCAACCGAACGCGATTGGTAACAACCTTGGCACTGAGAAGCAGCATGTGATTGTCCTTTAATCCTTTCGGTACAAGCTTGAAGCATGTATACCTTTGTTCTTGCGTTGCAGGTACTTACACTTGAATTTCAGAATCCTCTGTTAACAATTAATTACTCACTGGTTGCTTGTAACGAAAAGTGAAAGAAAGTTCAGAGAAAAGAAACAAAACAAAAGAAGCTATGGACGATTCAGTGAGCAACCCAGAGCAGAGGCCTCGAGAGAGTCCTCTGTATTCGTATTCAAGGCAGGTAATGCGTGAAGGTGTATGCGACGGTACATCCATAGAAGACAAGGCCACCGACGACGAGCGCGGAGAGCGCGAAGGTAGCCCCAACGGCGAGCGGGATGCCACAGGAGAGGATACCAAACTTGAGCTGAATAGCATCGATCATGGACAGGAGCAAGAAGAAGGTACCCATGATGGAGCACCCAGCGGCGAGGAGCATCATAGGCTGAGCGAACCTGAGCACGGCGCGTCGCCTCTCCCGTGGCGCGGCGGCACGCCACGCCGGCATCTCCTCGCAGTCCTCGGGCGGCACGGGCGGCTTGTCGCTGTCGCCGTAGAAGTCGTCGGCGGCCAGCAGCGTGATGGCGAGCTTCATGCCCTGAGCCACCAGGCTGGAGAGAAGGTAGAAGCCGAAGGAGAGGATCTCGAACAGGAAGAAGTTGCGCGCGATGTCGTCGCCGGCTACGCAGGCGGATGGGATGGTGGAGGAGGGGGTTATGGTGCCCGTGATGCCGATGAAGACGGCCACTGTGAAGAAGGTGTTCGCTGATACGATACCCTCCAGCGCCTTCACGGCTAGTTCCGGGTTCCGCCGCCGGAGCGTCGGCATTGATAGATGCTTCTAACCGTGGCTGGCCGGCCGGCCGGTGGCTCTCGTAGATGGATCCCTGGCCGCGCTGTGTGTGGGGATCGAGGATGGAGAGGGTCGATGAGAGTGGCTAGTGTGCCGTTACTGCTAGTGAGTGAGTGATGGGGCTGGGTGATAGTGCAAGTTTCTTGTCAATGATGATAGCAAAGGTTTGTTGAGGAATAAGCAAGAACAATCCTCTTCTGAGGTGGGTTAACAACTCTGAATAAAGAAACTAATGTAGTAGTGGAGTTGGTATTGATTGAGAATCATGCAGGCATGCAGCACAACAAGGACCTGAAATTCCCCTGTTTGATAGATTCCCACACCACACGTTTGCAAATCCCCCCTGTTTCCTTATGTAAATCAGATTCAACCAAGCTGGACCGTCAATCACACGCCTCCCTCCTCCTCGCATAATGTGTAATCCAGTGGTAGAACAATACGTGATCCATACTTAAAGCGGCTGCAGGGATGGGAACGTGCAGATAGCTTTCCGGTGCGGCAAGGCAAACCTGAAAGGCAGATGATCCAATTTGTCAGGTCGAGGAGGAGAAGATGCACGAATCATTCATTTGGATGGCTCCTTGCATTGGGTTGGGTTTTGATAGCTCCCTGTCAACCACCGGTAGGTAGGCGCGCACCACATTTCCTGACAACATCGATGATCCAGCAGCAGACTGCAGACGAGTTGTTATGTCCATGGTGTACGTACTGGTTGTCCATTAGCAAGCAATCCACTGGATACAGTAGGAGAACGGAATAATTTTCATTGGAGGGATCATTCCTTGCATTGGGAAAACTGACTGCAGCCAGAAACCTGACAACGATTGTAATGCTTCTGAAATCATGTATGCTTAATTGCACAGATATGATACTCATCAAGAAGAAGAAGAAGATGATGTATTCACTCAAGAAAAAGAAGATGATGATGTATGTGGTACACACTGACTAATTGAGCACCTTCTGAGTGTCAGGGGAGATATATGCATGTTGTATCACATCATTTACCTACACATAGACATTACAGCCTGCTGCTATCCTCTTATTTCTCCACTCTCCATGGCATAATCTCTACCATAATGGACCAAAATACAATTACCTGGTGACATGTACTAGAATGGGATGATATGCTTTCCTACAACCCTATCTTCATTTTTGCCTTTTTTTTTTTTTTTTTTTTTTGGTGTGGGTACATTGAATAGGCCTTCAACAACAGTTTCGAATCAACTTTTTTTTTTTTTTTTTTGAATTTTCCGAATCAACTTTCAGATACCGAGGCTTTTACATATCTGATGAATTTATGGTGTTCTCTGTTCTGAGGTCAATACTCCTAGTTCAGTATTGGGTCAGCTTGTACTAGTAGTAACTTTCTATGGCTCTTTCATGTATCACGCTGCTGAGGAGCGGGCCTGTTAGCAAAAGGCTTATAGCAGGCTAACGCAAAAAAAAAAAAAAAAGAGGTCTTAGCAGGCTTTGCATCTAACTGCATGCACAGCATGACGGAGGTGCAAGCAGGCCTGGCCCACAAATACAAAAGGCGCGCTAGCCAGCGTGCGAAACTAACAATGTTTTTTGCATCGTGGGCCAAGTGGGCCTGTTTTCTCTTTTCATGCACAATCGCAGAAAAAAAAAAGGAAAATATGCTCAAAAAAAAAAAAAAAAAAAAAAAAAGCTTATAAAAACCAAAGTTCTATTAACATTTATTTATTATCTTATAATTAGAGGGAACAAAATTCAGAGGCAGCGCTTTTGGTCACTACAATTTCAGAATTTAGAACACTGAAATTGAATTTTTGGCTTATTATAAGTGCTTTCTTTGAAGTATACATACCTAACAATCATCCATCTTTTGGTGTTCTTGCGCCTACTTCGAAGTGCAATGATGATTCTACCTTTTTTTAATTTCATGATTTTGCCTTTGTTTAGACCCTGATAAACGCGATTTTGCACCTGTTTTTGTCCGTTGACTAGAGGCAAAATCATGTTGACTTGCCAAGAGTGAATGACAAATCACAAAGTTAAAAAAAAAAAAAAACGAGGCAGAATCACATAGTCACTTCAAAGTAGAGGTACAAACGCTTAATTAATCCCCATTAGATAGAAAGAAGACACAAACACTTAATTATATAATGTTAGCGGTGCTGAACTCAAGTTTCAGCTAAGTACCTAGCTACTTACAACTTCCTGGCACCATACCATTGGTTATTATCAATCCATAAAGATATACTATATGTCTAAGTAACAAACACTTGCAAACCGACTTACGAGAATTAACTAGTATGTTAAATTCATTGGCCTAACACTTCATGCTGTTTGAAAAGAAATGTTTATATTTAATTAATTGATCTACCACAAACAGAAACGGCGAAGCAAGCATCGTTGCACTTAATTCCATCCCGTGAAGGAACCTCACACGCGTACTGAAAACTTGAAGATCTCATCCAAACCAAATCATTAAAGCAACCGTACGTTAGCGAGCTGCTGACAATGCATATGACGACTACTGACAAATTGATTTTGTGCTTGTGCCCTCATTCATCATCATCAAACTAAAAGCCAAACATTTGAAACGACCGAGGTAGCGTACGTGGTCGATTCTGACGACCTATATTCATTCAAATCTCATCTTTCTTCTTCCTATAATCGCAGGTGTCAGGTACTCCACTAGCTGTTTGACTTTTGACCAGCTGCCGATGTTGACATTTCCTCCGACGAGACGATTGCCCCCACGTGCCCAGCAGATTCAGGAGCCTTTGACTTGATCTCATTTCTTGTATGACTGTCTGACTGAATCACTGAAGAAGACGGGTCCCTATAAAAATAAAATGCAGCAGCCCCTTTCTGATGCATCGATGCTATCCGCCAATCTCATCTAGTTCCATTCCATCACAAGATGCCACGCTCTGATCCTATGACCGGTGCAACGCACACGCTCGTCCTGCTGCTCGTAGTCGTCATCATCATCATCGGAGCAGCAGCCACCACCGTCGCCGGCGACGTCGACTCCTTCAGCTACCCTGTCTTGGACGCCAACACGACGCAGGACCTGATGGCGGGCAGCAACACCACCATCCTCACGCCGGCCTCCCTCCTCTTCAACGACGACCGTCTCTTCGCCGAGTTCAACCGCACCGAGGGCTTCCTCCTCCTCTCGCGCACCGTCGACGTCTGGCGCGCCGGCCCCGGCGGTGCTCCGGCGCTCGAGGCCTCCTTCAACACCAGCTTCGTGCTGACCACTGGCGGCGCTGCAGCAGCAGCACCACCCGTCGCGTTCGTCGTCCTCAGGGACACCTACCCGACGCTGTACGGCACGGGCGGGCTCCGTGGCTTCGCTAACTACAGCAACTCCGACGCCGAGGATGGCGCCACCCCACGCAACGCTTCCGGCAGCCTCGCGTCCGTTGAGGTTGGTCCGGTGAGGTCGTACGGACCGGACAGCCCCGCCGTCGGCCTCAACGTCACCGTCACGCCGAATGGCACGGCGGCCGTGTGGATCGAGTACGACGCCGCCAAGCACCGGCTGTCCGTGTACGTCGCCGGCGCGGGGGAGGCGAGGCCGGCTGAGGCTCTCGTTGACGCACCCCTTGTCCTCGCTGGACAGCGCACCACCGAGAAGGCGATGGTTGGATTCTTCGCTGGCAACATCCAAGATATTCTCGTTGGTGTGCGTGGATGGAACATGACGGTGGACAGGTTCGACAGTTCCGGCGGTGATGGATGGAAGAAGGGTGCCTCGTGGTGGGTGATAGTGCTCGCGGTGCTCGGGTCCGTGGCAGCCATGGCCTGAGTGACGACGGCGGCGGCGTGCTGCTACTTTGTCCAGTCAAGGCGCGCGGTGTCGTCTCTTTTTCTTCTTCCATCATTTGACCACAGTCAAAGGCGGCGTCGGCCGCACAACACAACAGTATTGGAGGGAAGCGCAAGATACAACCTCTCATTTAATGCCACGTGTATATATAGGCCTCTTATGTGTCAACAAGTTTAGTTCTTTTCGAATCAAAATATATATAAATAATTGTTTAGGATTTAATAAATCTTATTGACAAGGGTTTGTTATGTATTATTTGGTCACTAGCAAATTTGCTCATAAGTAGTAACAAATCTTAACATAAAAACGTCTAAACAAATGATACATATCTATTCACTTTCCTTTTATAAAATTTCAAATATTTTAGGTTGAATAATAAGACAACAAACCAACCCTAGCTTACCGAATCGAACTGGATAGAATGGAACAGGGGAAGTAGAATTACCTTGGCCTTGTTTAGATGTCGAGAAAAATTTGCAAAAAGTACTGTTAGAACTCCCATGTAGCGCACTGTAGCACATTTCGTTTGTTTGTAGTAAATATTATCCTACCATGAGGTAACTAGGCTCAAAAGAATCGTCTCGTAATGTACATCTAAATTATGTAATTAGTTATTTTTTTTACCTACATTTCATACTCGAACATATGTCTTTTGGTGTATTTAATATGATGTGATGGAGAGAAAGCGGAAAAACTTGGAAGTTGGGTTAGAAATTTTAGCCATCTAAACAAGGCCAGACACCCATCACGATTTTGACAGAGACGTGAGATGTGAGAGAGTATGAACAGGAGACACCGGGAGATAGATGGATCAAAGTTCACATGCCTCGGTCTGTCTTCGATTAATCGGTTAACTCCTCTAAGATGATGGTGGTCTAGGTGCCATTAATCTTCAGACACAAAATCAAAGTCTTTTGTTGAAGCTTCTTCACAAATTTTACAATAAACCTGACATTCTTTGGGTCCAACTAATCTGGAGTAGTACATACTACAATGGTCAAAGTTTACCAGTGAATAACAGAAAAGGATCTTTATGGTGGAAAGATATCTTCAAATTTTTAGATCTTTATAAAGGGATGGCATCAGTTGTGATCTCAGATGGATCCACTTGTTTCTTTTGGTCTGATGTTTGGAATGGCAATATCTTAATTCATAGTCTGCCTCACCTTTTCTCTTATGCTTAAAACACCAATATTTCAGTCCTATCTGTTTGGAATGGCAACATCTTAATTCATAGTCTGCCTCACCTTTTCTCTTATGCTAAAAACACCAATATTTCAGTCCTATCCTTCCTTGATCAGACAGATATTTCAGAGGCTTTTCATTTACCTCTTTCTGAAGAGGCTTATGCTCAGTTTATGGTGTTAAATGATATAATGCAAAATGTTCAGTTTCAACAATCTGTAGACAAATGGTCTTATATATGGGGTTCTTCTGTCTTCTCTTCAAAAAGGCCTATATTCATTTGATGGGAAGCATAAGTGTCCCACCGATTTACAAATGGCCCTGGAAGTCCTATTGTCAACCAAAAAAGAAAATTTTCTTTTGGCTAGATATAAAGGACATACTAAATACAAGGGGGCTGCTCAAAAGGAAAGACATGGCTTTGTCGATCTATGATTGCATTCTTTGTAATTTGAATGTTGAAGAGTCTTTGGAGCATCTGTTCCTTCACTGTCCATTTACTGTCTTGTTGGAATCTCCTGGGACTTGCACATTTGATTAAAGGTGACCTTGTTGACTCTGTTATAATTTTCAGACGATACTTGCAGACAAGTATCACCATAGAAGTTGTTGTTGCTATGCTACGGGCTATTTGGGCATCCCGAATGACCTCATCTTTTGACACATTCAACACTCAATGTCTACCTGCAAACAGGTTTTCAGAAGAGAATTGGCTTTAGTGAGGCTAAGAGCTAAACCTTCCATTCAAAGTCTGTTTGACCAATGGATGCAGCTTCTCGTGTAACATATTCTTGTGTAATTTTCCTAATTGTTTTCTTTTTGCTTCTATGTTTCTTCAGCTGGTTTGTAAAGAACTTTTACTTTTCATAAATAAATTTACAGTAGGGGATCACACCCCTCCTGTTTTCCCTTAAAAAAACATGTCAGATATTTCAATCGGTCTTCACTCTTCAGCAACTGACGGACCGACGGTGGACCGAATTTTGGGCCGGTGTCCTTATCGGTCCGTTGGGTGTTCGGTCTCGGGGTTCTGTTTATTTTGGGCCCAGACGATCTGCAGCCGGGTCGGTATAAAATGAGAGCATCCCGTTCTGAATTCTGATGCCAATCCCATTGAGTCATCCGTCACAATTCAGATGCCACGCTCCTCTCATCATATGACACACAAGCTTGCCATGGGGCTCCTAGTCGTCCTCGTCGGAGCAGCTGCAGCAGCCATCTCCGTCGCCGCGGCGGCGCACGTGGACTACTTCAGCTACCAGGCGTTCGACGCCACCGCGATGACGCAGGACCTCGTGGTGGGCATCAACCACTCGGCCCTCATGCCGGCCTCGCACCTCTTCGACCACGCCACCGCCGCGGCCAAGTTGAACCGCACCCAGGGCTTCCTGCTGCTCTCGCGCACCATCGACGTCTGGCGCGCCGGCGCCGGCGGCTCCCCGGCACTCGAGGCCTCCTTCAACACCAGCTTCGTTCTGAGCGGCGTCAAACCGGTCGCGTTCGTCGTCCTCCTGGACCCGTCGTCGACGTCAACGAAGCTCTGCGTCACGGCCTGCGGCCTCAGCGTCCCTTTCACGCCCAATGGCACGGCGAGCACCGTGTGGATCGAGTATGATGCCACCGCGCACAAGCTGTCCGAGTACCTCGCCGGCGCAGGGGAGGCGAGGCCGGCCGAGGCTATCCTCGTGACGCGCCTCAGCCTGGCTGCACTGCGCTTCGCCGAGAAAACCATGGTCGGCTTCTTCGCTGGCAGAATCCAAGACATTCTCGTCGGCGTACGTGGCTGGAACCTGACGGTGGACAGGCTCGACGACACTTCTTCTTCCGGCGGCGACGGAAGGAAGAAGAAGGGCACCTCGTCCTCGTGGTTGGTGATCCTGCTCGCGGTGGTAGCCACGGCCTGACGACGGCGGCCGCGTACGTGCCGTGCATCTTCGCCCGTCTCTCTCCTCGGCTCTTTCCATCCCCATCTGTTGCTGACACTAGTTTGTAAAAACGTAATGAGATCACTGGACATGTATCTGTTGCTGCTGAAGAAATAAGTACGTGATTGTTGTACTACTCAATCTAAGATTTCGAGTAGCGCCGTTAAAGCCGGCGAGATTTGTATGTGTACGTGCCCGCCGCATCACTCAATGGCATCTCGCCAAATAGTGTTGACGGTTGTTTTTTTAAACTCTAATTTCTCTTAATGAAGCACGTCCAATGTGGACGCTTTCGAAAAAAAAAAAAAGATTTGTGAGTACTCTATAGCTATAACTTTTGTTGAAGCTTCTCATGGGTTTTTGACACAGAGCTCTCAGCTGGGTCTGTTCAGAAAGAGTGTCTTAGTATCCAAATAATTATTAGTTGGAGAATAATGTCCGGGGCTGGGCAATTCCAATTACTGATAGGTTTTGACACACAGCTCCACAGCAGGCTCCGCAGCAAGATTGCATGATAGCTGTGTGGGAAATTCTGAACCTTGGCATGTGCAATAGGTCCTATAGATCTAGCCGGCCTAGAATCAAAGCCCTTTAATTTGTTTCACTCTTTGTTGCAACAATCGAATTGATTTTGGCAAACATGAAAAAGTAGCAGTCGATCTCTTGATGAAATCTGCAGTGTGGCATGTCAGCCTGCTGTGGCGTGTCTACAAAACTGTGTTGAATTCTCAACTTTGGCATGTGCACTCATCAGCACTGGTGCCACAAAAAAGCCTTGCACTCTTTGTTGCAACAAACAGTCCAAACTTAACTGCGTACAGGACGTACTGCCAACTGTACCGATGGAACTATAGCATGCTTATGATGATGGATTGATGATACAGTTGAAGCAGGTCTCAACCTTGATCAATAATAATCTGCGTGCTGTGCTTGGCCTGTTTCATTAACTTGTGGGTGGTTGGGCAAAAGCTGATTCCTACCTAGCTACTAGCATCTCCAGCCAGCCCTCTCAAAAATGAGTTTCTATTTCACATTTATTAGGAGCCAACTTGCGAAATTTGAGGATCCAAACTTGTTCCCAACTCCAAAAGGCCTTCCTAAATTAAAGCACCCAAACATGGGACCCTTTGTTAGTGGCGAAACCCCAACTTCTCGCCTCGCCCAATGCTGGACCACGCCCGACGCCGACGCCCGTGTTGTCGCCAGCCCCACGGCTGCGTTGTAGGTCTGCGTTGCGCCGCGTGCGTTGCTTGTCGTGCTCGCGGTCCGCGCTCGATGCCGAACCCACCGTCCACATTGCACCGCCGCGCTACAGTCCGCATAACCTAACCCGTTGCTCTCTGGTTTAGCATCGTTCCTCTCGACCGCCTGCGGGGGTGGCCGCGTCGTCGCTGCCCTGCTCGGGCGCCCACGCCCACCGTCCACCGCATCGATGACCCTCCTCCTCGCGGAGCCTCGCATTTGTCGCCCGCCGCGAGGGCTGTTCGGAGAACCTTCTCATCGGTGAAGCGGTGAACCTCAACCCAAACGACTTCGGGCTCGGCGCGCTCGCCGACCACACGACACACGGCGAGTTCAACACGCGGCTCACGACGCGCGCCGGTAACAAATCACGCCACGAGGCGACTGGGATAAACCCGCGGCGACCTCGGTGGCGTCGTGGTTGTCCGCGAGACGTCTGCAGGCGCAATCGCCGACCTCCTTGCGCTGCCAGCTCGGGACGCTGCACCGGCCCTTTACCGTCGCCGGCATCGGGCCCCGCTATCCTCTCACACTCCACGGGGCTCTTTGTTTGGCCGTCCCCATCGTCTGCGCCCTCTCGGGCGTCGCTGCCGTGGAAGGGGAGTAGCGGCCCGGGAGCAAGGAGGTGACGTGGGGATGGCCGTGGCGCCGCGGCACGCGGGGAGGCGAGGCTTGGCGTCCCGCTAAACTTGCTACTAAAATAGGAAGAGGAGCCTCCTTTTCTTTTCTTTTTTTTTTAGCTGAGGATAGGAACCTCTTGTTCTTAGGGACCCGCACTAAAATTTGGGAGGGCTACTAAAACGGGGAGCCCATATAGAAGGCTTATTGGAGTTGATTTTTTTTCCGGCTCCTAAAATTTGAGGTGGTGGAGGGCGGCCGCAAATGAGCACCACCATGGCGCCGCTGTGGCGCCCGGCAAGCCCGCGCCGGCCATGCCACCATGGCACCACCGACGACGTCGTGCCACCGCCGCAGCGGGAGCTCGACCGCCGCGCTCTTCCACGCCACGGCCGGCCGCCTTCTGCTGCGGCCGTCCTCCACCAAAGCCTCACCACGGAGCCTCCGCCACCGCCTTCCACCACCACAAGCTGCGCCACCACACCCCACCTCACCAACACCCGCGGGGGGGCGTCGACCACCACCACGCACCGTTGCGCCCCCACCACCACGTCGTGGATCCACGTGCCAGCGCAGCCGGATCCGGCTCGAGGGGAGGCTGGATCCAGGCGCCGCTTGGCCGGGATCCCGCCGGCAGACCACCCCCCCATGTAGCCCACCTCGGGAGCACCATGGGAGAGGGGGGCCGGGGCCGGGGGACGAAGCCGAGAGACCCGGCCGCCGCCGTCCTTGCCGGGCGTCGAGCTCGGGCGGCGGGGGATGAGACCTTAGGCCGGGGCTCGGGGCGGAGGGAGCGGCGTCGCCGAAGTCGCCCCGAGGCAACGGCGCGGGGTAGGAAGGGGATTTGTGACCGAGGCAGCATCAATACTAATGTGGAAGCCATTAAATCGCTCTTGTTTTGTTTGTATAAAATCCACTGTTTCAAATAGCGCTATAACGGACGCTATATAGCGCTAAATAGCGTTTGGGCAGGGGGTAAACGCTAAGCTATTGTCATTTTAACGCTAAACGCTATTTGACGCTATTAGCGGCTAATAGCCCGCTAAAAACGCTAAACCGCATGTCATTTAGCGCTAAGCGTTCATGGGCTCATTTCCTTTGGCGCCCAAATTACTAGCAGGCCCAAACCGATGGAAACAACCCAAATGCCCGAGCCAACCCAGATCAAACCCTAGCTATTCCGTTTCCCACCCACGTCGCGTCATTTACTCGAGAAGTACTTTGTTGTTTGATGTATGTCCCTATGTGATGATGTTTGATGTTGTTGATGTATCATGTACCCTGATGAACTACAAACTACTTTGATGTAATGTGTTAGTAAGACTTTGAACTATCTATGTTTTTATCTTTATTATGTGTAAAATTATATAATGTTTGACATATTTTTTGTTCAGCCGCTAAATGGCTTAGCCCGCTATCATAGCTTCGCTATAGCGCTAAATAGCCTTTTAGGGAGGCTACCGCTAAAATGGCTTAGCCCGCTATTTAAAACAGGGATAAAAATACCGCTCTTGTTTTTGTTGTATAAAATCTCAGAAGGATCGATCCATGGGTCTTATTTGTTTTTTTCCCTAGATTTGTTCTTTCTAAATTAAAGGCATGGCGATTGTGCGACATGTATGCGCTCATCACCCAATATGGCGTAGTGGTTATTCTAGAAACTTCGGGTTAGTTTTATTCTTGCTCCATTTGATTAGCATGTTGCTATTTGCTAAGCTGGAGTGAAGTGTTGACAGGATCACATGCAGGACTGACGCTTGTTGTCTCTCTTGGAGCCCTTGGGGCTTTGGTTGATGCCAAAGGCGCGCCAAAGGCACGCACAGCAGGCTGGTCCTTTTGGTGCCCAATATATGTTGCTGATTAGTTTTTTTGGCCAACCTAGCTATGTGTTGTAGGTTGCATGCGTGTCTAAGCCTGACTGCACAAATTTGTGAAAGAGTGGAGATGTGAAAGAAAGTTCCCCTGTGCTGTGCAACATTTGAAAAGATAGAACATATATGCACCTCCATGCTTTAGTTAAAAAATCATTTATAGGTTGTACTCAATGCCGGTTTGTTAAAAAAATATGTTCTACTCATTCTGTAATCGTGGCATTTTTGCCTTGCTGTTAGACAAATCCTTGTGTCATGATGGATTTACACGGCCACCATACTTCTTCTAAGAGTTCATGGTTTGCTTTTTGTGTGCTGCAGTACTACACTGACAAATCCTTTGTTTGCCTTTTGGCAATGCAATGCAAAGGCAAATTAGATTAGGCTGCTCTGAAAGGAACAAAAATGTTTCTGAGATGGTATAACTAACAAAAGGTACGCTAAATTAATGAACTGGTACTTGTACAATCGCAAAGAGATAAGGTACCTCTGAGCCCTAGTGTTACATCAAAGCTCAAAGTCTTTATGAACTCATTCTGGTAAAAAGTTTCTGAGATGCATTGTGTTCACATCAGTGATGCATTTTAGTTGTACATGCGACTGACTCAGTGGTATGGTTTTACGCGTCACTAATTTAGTCACATTAGAGACTAATATAAGCGATGCATTTTTTTTTTTTCTTTTTCATTGTTGACTCTCTAGATGTGTCATGTACTGAAATGCTTTTTTGACATAATGAGTGAAAAATGTAGGCAAACAAATTTGCAGTATAGGCATATGCCATCAGATGCTAGAAAATATAATGCAACATTTCGCTCAACAATGATATCTACACCACTACAAAATGCTATATAGGCATTGCATTCACTAGTAGGCCCTTATTGGTCGGCTAGCACATCTCTAGCCACTAGTGTCTATGGTCGATCGGCACAAGGGGCAGCTAATAAAGTTGTCACACAAGAGAGAGAAGGCCAAAGAGAATTGACACGAAGATGGGCATGCGGGTCATTTATTAGCCACATGCATTTGTTTGTAAAATAGATATATCAATGTCAATTTCCTTTTGGTCACAAATGTTGTTAAAAAAAAGCTATGTAGGAGTAGCATGCATGATCACAGCACAGGAGAAAGAACAAAGCATGCCGCAGCATCCACGCCACCACTCTCGATACTACACGTCGGCGATCGACGCCTCTTGCCGTCCTGCTCCTGCGGCCTCGTCCCCAGTCACTATAAGTACCAACGGAAACGACGCGAGTTTTATATACTGTGTATCAATACCAATACCACACCACCAAAACTCGACGAAGAAGGTGACGATCGAGAAGAAGCAAACCATGGCCGCCACCGCCGAAGGGACGACGACGCCGAAGCCAGAGAAGCCATCGTCGTCTGACGATGGAGGAGCAATGTGTGCTGCCACTGCCATCATCGTACTAGCCATCATCGGCGTCCTGCACTTGTTCCTCGACGCCTGGCTCATCTCTGAGCACTTGCTAAAAGAAGCACGACCCGTCGAGTACAACCAGTGGCAGACGCGGATCTACGGCCGGGCTGCAGCCCCTGCTGCGAGGTTCATTTTCAATTGCAATTACTATATTAAGTCTTTAGTTGACCATGCAATCACCTGATTTTCATTGATGCTCCTTTATTTAGCCCTCCCGGCCCCTGAGTACAACGTCACCATCACCGCCCCGTCACCGGGCTCGACCCTGCCAAGCTACATGCGGGGCTCCTCCACCCGGCGTTCAACCTGACCCTCCTCGTCGCCTCTCCTCGCACGGGCGGAGTACCGCGAAAAGCGTGAAGCCCGACCCACGGTGGAGGTGTCCTACCGCCCGTCTGAGGTGCGGTAGAGGTGTCCTACTTCCCGTCGCGAGTGCCGCTGGCCACCGGGCCCGCGCCCGGCGTTCTCGCGTGGGCGTCGGTGGCGCGGGAGGAAGCCTCCATCGTCGCGTGGGGCGGCGGCGTGGAAGCCTGCCCCGAGCTCCTGCGGGACAGCCTCGCCCGGCGACATGCTCCTCCGGTCGCGGAGTTCGGCGTCGAGGGCTCATCCGGTCAGCGGTGCGGCGCTGCGGCGGCGTTACGCCCCACGACACCATGGACGTGATCTCGCGTGCTGGGCTAGGGTCAGCCCAGCGGTCCGGCTCCGTGTAGCGTCGCCAAAGAAAGAGTCTCGTTTCCGCCGGTGCCACGTCCCAGGCGCCCGTCAAGAACTTCGGCGGAGGCAAATCTTGCACAGCCACCAACTCCCTAAGGCCTCGTTCGGTTCGGAGGTTTGGTCTCCCGGAATTGTTCCGGCCGGATCGCTAGTTCATATATGTGAAAGATTCCATGAGCCGGATTCAATCCTCCGTTCGTAACGAACAAGCCCCTAAACCTAGCAAGCCTGCCATTATTAGTACTTTTCCTTTAATCTGCATTAGTAATGATTACTGCTTGGGATCTTTTAATGTTTTCATTTGACTACTAGTGGTACTGATTTTGTAATCGCTGTTCATGCATGGCTTCATGCCTGCATGCACTTGGTATGTCTTAGTAATTTCTTCCCCCTCAGTAATCTTCATCAATCCATCATCAAATAATAAGTTTGGATCTGCAAGCAAGCTATAGTTCCATCGGTACAGTTGGCAGTACGTACTGTACGCAGATAAGTTTGGATTGTTGTTGCAACAAAGAGTGCAAGGCTTTTTGTGGCACCAGTGCTGATGAGTGCACATGCCAAAGTTGAGAATTCAACACAGTTTCGTACACACGCCACAGCAGGCTGACATGCCGCACTGCAGATTTCATCAAGAGATCGACTACTACTTTTTCATGTTTGCCAAATCTCCATACTTTTTAAATTCGATTGTTGCAACAAAGAGTGAAATAAATTAAAGGGCTTTTGATTCTAGGCCGGCTAGATCTATAGGACCTTATTGCACATGCCAAGGTTCAGAATTGTCGATCGACACAGCTATCATGCAATCTTGCTGCTCATGGTGCCTGCTGTGGAGCTGTGTGTCAAAACCTAAAAATAATTGGAATTTCCCGGACATTATTCTCCAACTAATAAGTATTTGGATACTAAGACAGTCTTTTTCTGAACACTCAGCTGAGAGCTGTGTGTCAAAAACCCCATGAGCAGCTTCAGCAAAAGTTACAGTTCCGAGGATCAAATGCAGCAAGGACCGGTATCCGCTCGTGTCCCCTCCGTAGGCGACCGGTGGACCTCCAAAACCTAGCCGCCGCTTAGAGCTCGCGCACCGCATCTGCCGCGCCGAGCAGGCCGCCCCGGAAGCTCGCGCGCTCACGCAGAAAAGCGGCGGCGGCGGCGGGTCTCTCTGTTTTTTTCGGGCGGCTGAGCGGGCGCGACCGCTTTTTCTCAACCCTAGTGCGCCGTTCGTCAGCATGGGCTCCATTGCCGGCGCGGGGTGCTTTCCACGTCGGGGCAGGAGGCACCGGATCCGGCAACGTCCCGGCTGGATCCGATGGCGCGGCTGTGGCGCCGGGTGGTGCTTTGGAGGGGGCGGGCGGGCGCCCGGCGCAGTGGTGGCGGCTGCAGCCGGCACGGACACCTCGGCGGCGGCGGCGTGGCTGGAGTAATGATGACATCGGCGGCTTCGGTGTGGGGTGCGCAAGGGTGGCTACGTCGACGCGGTGGTGCCGGGCGTGTGGCTGCGCGACCGGCTGCTGAAGACTCGTCGATCCGGGTGGCCCCTTCTATGCATCGCGCTCTTGGCGTGGTAGCCCGGAAATGGTGGGCTTAGGCGTATCCTGTACGCGGGGCGACGGTGTGCGGCAAGGGGGTTGAAGTTGCCCTTCTCCTCCTCAACGGCGATACTAGTCCGGCACCGCCTTGGTGGCGGGGCTGGGGCGGTCCGGTGCTTGCCGTTGGTGCCATGGTGGTGCCTTGGGATGTGTCGAGCTTCTTGAAGGGTCGAGATGGGGACTAGAGGGGGGTGAATAGTCCCTTTTAAAAACTAATCGCACCGGATAACCAAAACAAATGCGAATTAAACTTATCGGTCTAGCCAAGACTTCGCCCCTCTAACTAAGACTCTAAATCACCTCACAAAAGATCCTACACAAAAGAGTGAGGTGACAAGCCTAGCTTGAGCTCCTAATCAATTCTAATGCAAGGTCACACAAACCTAAGCACTAGTACTTTAAGCAAGGGAGAGCTCCTACACAATTCTAGTAAGCACAAGCACAAAGCCCCTAAGCTCACTAGATGCACAATGGACAAGGCAACACACGCCTAACCCAAAGGCTCAAATTACCTAGCTACACAAGCTAAGCAAAGTAACTAAACAAGCTACACAAGCTAGATAGTTACAACTACACTACTCAAACACAAGCAAAATATATATATGAATGTAATAACAAAGCTTGTGATGAAGAGATTGCAAACCACCGCGAGTGCGGACACAAGATGACACCGGTGATTTTTACCGAGGTCTCGGGAAGCTTGCCAACTTCCCCTACTCCTCGTTGTGTCGACCGACACCTTGGTGGTTCCACGGTTTGGCGAATCACCCAGTGATGATCCTCAAGCTTAATGGCGGTGCCAAATCCCACGGTGGGAGCTCGATCGAGCCCCTCACACGGTGTGAGTCCTCTAGCCAATCCCTCGGAGGGTACCGTGTGAACCCACACACAAGTGTGGTAGCTCAATGACACGCTCCACTAGAGTTGCTCTTCACGCGATCCCCGCGAGGTGAGCACGAACCTCTCACGATCTCTTCTTCTTCGAGCACCGCACAATCTTCTTTGCGTGCTTCACGAAGTCTCTTGCCACCAAGCCGTCTAGGAGGTGGCAACCTCCAAGAGAAACAAGTACACCGGCTTGCAACACGATCACCTAGTGCCACGAATCACGATCTCTCAACGCAGCGCACTAGAACTCGATCTCTCACTCAATCGGATGAACGATATCAAGCATATGTGAGTGGGAGGGCTCTCTAGCACTCTCAAGCATGGACACAAAGTCCCCAAGGTGCTTAGCAACCAGCCATGGCCGGCCACCACCTCTATTTATACCCATAAGGCCAAAACTAGCCGTTAGTAGCAGTTTTCGGGGTCGACCGGACGCTCCGGTCACCTGACCGGACGCTCCCATCACTTAAAAGCGCCCCAAAGACCTTTCTGGAAGTGACCGGACGCACCGACCGGACTCTTGACCGGACCCTCCCGTCGAAAGCACTCCAAAACTGACCGGACGCTCCCGACGAGTCCGGTCCGCGGCGTCCTGTCGGGGCAATTTGCCCGGTAAAACGGCGATATCTCCTTCATCCGAACTCCTTTTTTGATGATCTTGGACTCTATGGAAAGCTAACTCAGAGGGCTACACAACCCACATGGTTACTTGATCCAAAGCTCAATGGATCAAAGCAGTATTCCACTCTAAAGTTAGTCCAATTGCCGAGAAACACCGAAACAACTTCTCCTTTGCAAATGTGCCAACACCACCAAGTGTACATCTCCATGTGCATGTGTGTTAGTATTTCCACAATCATTTTTAAAGGACTTTCTCTTGCTCTCACCGCCACTTTCGATCCTAACACATCGCAAAGTTAGATCGCATAAGTGGCACTAGATGACCGATATGCAAACAAGTTTGCCCCTCTTGATAGTACGGCCATCTATCCTAAACCCGGTCATAAACTTCTCTAAGCACCAATGACCGGCGAAATGAAATGCCCTATAGGTTATACCTTTTCCTTGCGCATTTCCATTCCTCTCCATCTCCAAGTGCCAATGCAACACATGCACCAACACGATCAAGAATGATATGATCCATTTCATATCATCACATGACCCTCTTGGTCCATCGATCTTGACCTCACTTGCTCTTCACCGTTGCGTCGATCCGTCGGGCGCCAAGTCTTGCCTAAGCTTCACCGCCTCGCGTCCATCACTTCACCGCCTCGACTTGCCCTTCACACACTTGCAACGGTCCATCAAGCCAAGCCTTGTCTTAATCTTCACCACCTCGGTCACATGACTCCATGTCATGTCTCATATGCAATAAGCTCCTCCATTGCATCATCGTATGTGAACTAATCTCCTGTGTATTATCTCAATCACACACAATTAGTTCACCTAATGTTGACACTCCATTACCAAAACCACAAGGGACCTTTCACTTCTCCCAGTAGTGGTGATGCAGAGGCGGGGCGTGTGGGCTACTATCATGGCCATGAGAGTACAACAAGCATGATGCTTTCCAGGCGAAATCCCCCCACTAGGGTGGCAATGGTGGCGGCGCCCTTGGGGCGTCGTGTTCCCTGCTGGGGGTACCATTGAGGGATACCATGTCTTTGCAGCATGGGGTCTCAGGGTGAAAACCCAGTCCTCTATGGACGTGCGATGACGGCGCCATTGGTGTCGTGTCCTCCTTGGAGGCGCCACATATGGAGACCCGTCTTGGCTTGTGGCAGTGGTGATGGTCGGTTGGAGGTGTTGCCTATACGTGGAGGCCATGAGGTGCATGGTCCGTGTTGGCAGGAAGGTGCAAAGGGCCCCGGGGAGCTGGAAGTCTTGAGTTGGCGCGCAATGTGCTTGTGGTGATCTCGGTGGCGGCTGGCGAAGGTTGCTCTCGGCGGTTTCGGATGTGCGTGTCCCTAACTGTGGAGTGAGGCGTTGGGTGAGGCGAGGCCCCAACACAGAGTGGCTGGGATCAGCGGTTTCCAATGGTGTCGCGATGGGATTGCTGTAGCAACGCTGGAGCTGGGAGATCGACGATCGGGCGTGCGGCTCGAGGAGGATGGCCCCATTGTAGAGGAGTCCGGGTAGTTGTTCGAGATTGCAGTGGGGCTGCGACTTTTGGCGTGGCACGATTAAGTCGGTGATGACGGCGCAGTTCTCATCAGCTTGCTTTCAACTCCTTTCCTTGGTAGTGGCGGTGTACCTTTGTGTTGTGTTTGTGTTTGTTTTTGTTTTTTTTTCTTTGGTGCCTGTTGCTACAGTTTGATGTCTTAGTGGTTTGCTAGTTGTGATGTGAGTTACTGTAACAAGTGATAGGTGGAGTGGAACACTCCCCTGAGTTGAGTTGAGTGGGCACTAGTTGTGGCGCGAGTTGAGTTGATTTGGTACCTAGGTGTGCGCGGTGGAGTAGGGTACCCTCCACGGTTGTATGGTTGTTCTCGCCCCGTTTTTAGATCAAAAACTAAGCTGGCACTTGCATTTTTCCTTTATTCGTCTAATAGAAATCGCGGCAAAGCTTTTTGTCGTCCTTTCTAAAAAAACCCACTCTTTAGTTTTCTTTGTTTGGTATATATATCGAATATAATGAGTTAATCCATCATTATCTTATTTCTTACGGGTTAATAATTAGTACCTGATTAATTGTATATGTGAAAACAAATAGAACCATCCTATTAAATTTGAGGAACAGACTCATTTATCAACCCATCTAAATGAGTTGATTATCCAAACCAAATAATCCAAAAAAAAAAAATTAAGCTAATATGCTTCTCTTTTCCTTCTCAAGATATTCCTTATGCTTAGCCTGTTTGATTAGTAATCAGAAAAACACCATGTGGTGCTTTGGTTGACAAAAGCAGTTGCGTGACCATATATAAGTATTATGTATCTGTGAATGGAAAATTAATTAGTATTTTGTAGGCCCTTGATGATATATAGTTGGACCCCATATGTGTATATCGAACTGTATATATCCTCGTTCATTTTACTCAATGTTTGTCTACATAGAATGACCATATTTTGTTATGCACCTAGTTATACACTACGTCTCAGATACATAGTAAAAAGCAATGGATCTAGAAAAGCTAAAAGTGAACTACAATTTAGAATGGAGGAGTAGTAGATATGATGAAGGTGGGTACAAGTATCCATGTGACCTCTGGGACCACCTCTCTGGTTCAAAGAAAAATTAGTTAAACCCTACTTTGGATTGAAGGAGTGACAAAACATTTTTGGAGGATTTACTTCCTAAGGACCTTTTCCTATCTAGCCCTTTGGTTCATATATTGGAAAGTAAAGCAATAATTCTTTAGGATTAGCTTCCAAGAACAGTAAAGGACGCTCTAGATTGGCAAGATAGGTCATTCCCACATTTCGACGCTTTATCTCCACTCTATGACGGTGAGGTTTACATCACTTCTTTAGGTCTCTTTGTAGGCACTTGAGGATATAAAGTTGGACACACCAATGTATTTCGAACTGTCCCTATCCCCATCTAACTGAATGTTTGCCACTTAGATATGATGAACATGGGCACAAGTACGTGGGCATGTGATTTTTTACACCAGTTCTCTTGTTTAAAGTTGGGTCATATACACGGATACATTGCTACCACAAAAAGGATCTTCAGAGTTGAGAGAGATGTCAATATTGTTTCAAGAGGCGGACTATAACCCCCGCATTCTGTTTAAAAGTTTGTTAATTAGAGATTAACAAATGTAATGAAAATATGCCTCTAATAAAATCAGTTAATTGTGTATTTCACTATTTGGTTGGGCTGGGTGGAAGTCTAGAAGCCTACATTTTGGTTGGGCTCGAATGGAGCCTGCCTTCTCATTTATTGCCATTTATTAAGTAGATTTAGTTCTTTTCAATTTGTTTCTCAAATACTCCCTCTGTACAACAAATAATTCCACGTTTAGGTTTGGACACCAAAACCCAGGCAAAGCCAAAATTACGAAACTGCCCCTACGAAAACATCCTCGGTTGCCACATCACGTAAGTTTGCGAGGCCGGGTAAATGGAAGGACCTGCTGGCCTCGGCATGACCAAACAGATGGTCGAGAGCATTCCACGTACTCTTTTCACTTCTCCTTTTTTCTCTATGGTGCATTTTTTAATTCGTTGTTGATCGTTTGCAGCTGTTAGCTTTTAGCCTCGTACGGACTCATAATGACCTTCTATTGTGGGAAAAAATTCAAATCGTAGATGTGCTTATATTTGTTGCACGGAGGGAGTATATTTTGTACCATCCCATTCGAAAGAAAAAAAGGGTACAACACACTGAGTAGGTTTAAGATAATTCAAACTTTCTAGGTTTGATTGGATTATAGAAAACTTTATTAGTTCATGCCTTTTAAAAAGATTGTAATATAAAAATGTATTCTATAATTAATCTAACGATACATATTTTAAATTTTACTTAAAATTAAATTATTTGGTTCCTTGAGAACGAGAATTGTGTTCTTTTTTATGGATGGGGTATGTTCTTTTTAATCTATCTTTCTGTATATGCCTTGATTATAATTTAACTAAAACTTAACAAATATTTCTTTGCATTTATTTAGTCATCATGCTTAATTGGTTAGGGGTTTAGTAATCCTAAATGCTAAAGAGCAGCGGCAGTGCGAGGCCCAATAAATATTGGGCCAAATTGTTCATTCGAGGAGCAATGCAACAACATTAGTTAGGACAAGTGGAGATCTATGGGCCATAATATTTCTGTCGGACGGAGGGAGGCCCAGTTTTATTTCTACTGGGCTCTGCCCCTGCCTCAGAGAAAGAGTGCGATTCTTAGAAGGTTGCTGAATCCATCCACTAAAAAAAAGATGGTTGCTGAATGTTCCTTTGATGTTAAGACACAATATGAAAGGTTGCTGAAGTTTGTTATATCAAAAAATAAATCAGCCTGTTACATTCCTATTTTCTAGCTACCTGATCTTGTGCAGATTCATTTCCGTATGGAGCCAGCACTACAACAATCAAATACTCTTCTCCGTTCCAAATTATAAGTCACTTTGACTTTCAAAGCGATTAATAATTTGAAACGGAGGGAGTATTATCTATCGCAAACAAGCAGAGGCAGTCAAACTAAATTATCATTGAGGCTCTAATTGGGAAATACATCAAAATAAACGAATTATCAAGTTCATTTAGTTACTTGAAATTTCTCCATCCATGAGAAAGCAATGTGCTACCTGAGTTGAGTTATATGAGATAGCTAAAGACAGACAGAGCATAGTACCAAAAAAAAAAAAAACTCTTGACTCGTTAAAAGTTAAGAGTCTAGATGTCTCCTATACAGTTGGTAATTTTTGAAGAATAAATGAGCTGCAATATAGGCATGCGCAGATTGCAATCCCCACGCGATAAAATTTTGATATAGACATTTGTTATCCCTGGTGGGGATGAAAGCTTCTTTTAGTATATTTGTGAGCTTAAACACCCGGTATGATATCTGCAGTATAAGTCATGAAGTGAATATCTTTCCATTTTTAGAAAAGGAAAATCTTTCCATAATTCTGTCTAAAGAAAAATTGCTTTGAAGCTGAAGCTTACCGACAGAAATATCGTTGTAGTAAGCAAAAAGTTAAGCAACGGGTAATCTGGTAAGAAGGATAGAAGCAACTTTGGTTGTCCATTCGGAATACCAGACCTGTAAAAGAAACGACACTCATTGGTTCGTGCGAAAACTGAAAATACAACAGAAACTCAAAAGTATTTCAACATTTTTTGCAGATTCAGTTAGTTAAACTTATACTACTAAGCTGTGTATCGTAGTTATGAGAAGCAAAGAGTAACTCAAGATGGTTGTGTCATCATTTTTTTTTCGAAACCGGGACATTGCCCGTTTTTTCGGTTGTGTCATCATGATGTAACTGCTTTATTCTCAACAAAAGCTTTCTTTATAAAAAAGAGCCCCAAGATACAAGTTGGGTCCGGCACTTACCTGAGCCAAATGTGAAACTGAGAAATATAACTCTCCATTGTAATTTTTGCCAAACCAACTGAAAAAGGGATTAATTGTATAGGGATTGAGTGAGCCGAATTATATGAGGCAAATGCCAATAGAAATTAGTAAAGATCTAGATATTTTTTTTAAACAACTTAGGTATCAAAGAGATATATATACGTCAAATTGTAACTCAATGGGCACATTGCCTCGTGTACAAAATTTTGTTGCCTCTTGAGTGTTAGTTTTGATTGCTCTTTATACCTTTTCAAGGGACATAAAAAACATAACAAATTGAAATACTTACACAAAAAGGGACAAATGGGTACTCCTCAACTTCTGGGTGCAATTGCGTAGGCAGACATAAACACTGCAAGAAACATATGGGTCAACTACAATGAGAAGTTTCTGCCACATGCCATACTGGTTAGGATTTTTTTGGGTGATAAGAATTTGTTATGCATACGTTATAGGAATCCACGACATGTAGGGATGGTACTTGTTATATGTATGTTTGTCCAACTTGTAGATATATTCGTACCACAAATAGCCAACCTAGAAAATGGACAGAAATTGTAGTTAATAATTCTCTTAAATACACTCCTCCTAGTCGATGCATCAACACGGTCAAGAGAAGATCATAGAACTTACCATTAAGGAAATTGTAACAATGGTTCCCTTGATTAACACTCTCACCTTAGTCTCAGATTCTTCTAACTTCTCCATCCATCTTTCAACCTTATTGTTAGGATAGAGGTTTTTTTTTTTTTAGCTTAACATGAAGTCAACATAAGGAGGAAACACTTGAAGTAGGTTGAAATACCAAACAGAACAAGCTATATGATGCAACATTGGATAGTGGATACATAATACTCATGAATGCAGTTCAAAAGGAAATTTCTCTTTGAAATACTTACATTGGGGTGAAAGTAAGCATAAATCATTCCAATGATCCATATGTAACGATCAAGGCCAGAACGGAAATGCCACTCATGTAACAGGGGTAAGTTTACCTTAGAAGGATCTGGATTTTTATAGCCTAAATAAAAAAGATCAATTATTTCCAGTATTCAAACCTTGATCCATGATAGAAAATCATAATGACATATAAAAAGAAATGCAGGGATACCTTACCAATCAGAAATGTAAGAGGTGCCCAAACAGATTCAAATACCCCAGGAATTTCCCATATCAAAATGACAGTCAAAAAGCAACCGGCAATCTTAAGAGCCATGACTGATGGTATCTCGTTGTACTTGTTGAAAACAAATAGTGATCCATATACCATAAGAGTAAACAGGGTATGCATTGGAGCGATATAATACAACATGTAGTCATTGTCAAGGACAATGCAACATAGTATTGCAAAGAAATTTACCCTCCACATCATCTGTATTAAAGTAAAGTTGTTGATGTTCAGAATTTCCAAGGTGGAGTTACAAGATATCTAGATGACTCAAATTTATTGTTGTATAAAGAACTAAATTTGAGGTAGAATGGCTACCTGAGCAAACCTTGCGATACTGAAGTCTTTCTTCTTATAGTAATATGAGAAATTCCCAAATCCAGTCATCCAGACATAGCAAGCAATGAACACACGGATTGCATTGTATATTTCTGAGGCAGCAAAATAGTGGTACATCAGAAATAAGACCTGAAATTGCATATTAACATTTAGACAATTATGCAGCCAAAATCAACTGAAGCTATGAAAATGAATTTGATATGTCAATGCAATGAAGAGTCCCTTGAATCTCCAGTGATATAGATAGCTAAAAACCACACTACCATGGAGAACTAAAAGAGTGACAGAAGAACACCAACCTGCATCCACCCTCTCCACTCATCAGTTTGGTTGCGATTAAGATACAGAATGGACTTTCCTGAAATCGCTGACTTTTCAAGGTGCTTCTTAAGTGAGGTAATTGTGGATGTGATGATAAGAAGAATGTACAGAAACAGAAACATGTCGCGGTTGTAGCTCTGTTCAAAACAGAACAGGGATGAGCATTGGGAACAGGCCACAGTAGATCAGAAAACTTGAGGTCACAAAGACAGTCTTAAGGTGTCAGAAACATTCTATAACCAGATTTGACCAAGGAATATCTGAAAATAGCATAACCACAATTTTACCAAGGAAACATTTGTTATATCTACCTCACTAGATATTCTGCTGAGAATGTCATGATTAAGTAACAGGAGCGTCTTCAAGTTCAATCTTACCTTCTTGCTTTCTGCAAATATGTTTGTCCGATCACAGGTGTAAAAGTAAACCAGAATAATGCCAAATTCAGCCCTGCAAATAACCAAAAAGGACCATCAGTTGTACTGCTAGAACAGATGTGCCATTAATTCAATGATCAGCCTTACATGGCTCTCAGTACGGCCCGGTTTTCAAGAAGAAAGGACTCGTCCAATGTTATAAACCTACATTTCACAAGTCATAGCCATAGAGACATCAAGTTATTCAACAAACTGTGTGTGCTATATATAATCCTGATGGGTTATTGTATCAACAATTTAATCACTACCTTATTAATTTGGCTTTGGCAGACACGTTTGTTGACTTTGACGATGGTGGTTTCGATCCACCTTCTTCAAGTAGAACCACCTTGTCATCGTCTTTGATGGTTTTATTACCGACATGAGCATCCGAGTGGCTGCAGATGACGAAACAATAATCCCAGCAAAGTTAGAGCAACTGTTCTTCATCTTGTTTGTGATGCAACTACTGTAAGATCTGAACAGGAATTAACACTATGGATACTAATTCACAGATCTTTTGACTGAAGAGAGATACTGATTCAGATCTTCAGTCCCAAATAAAGCTGATAAAAAAAAGCAGGAGTTTAAGCAGAGATATGTCTTACACTTTTTCACGAGACGATGATGCCCTGTACCCCAGGAATTCAGAGTAGACCCATGCGGCAAGGACAGAGGAAAGACCGAGCAGAAATGGCACCTGCAAGAAATTAGCAGAACTATGAGTGCTATGAAGTATGAACCTAGCAATTAGTTCATCAAAAGCATCAAACAAGTTTTTTACCAGAAGGGCCATCCTAACTCGGCAAGCTTTGTTCTGCCTGAGTGCCTGGTATGCTCACAGCTTCTATACAGTTGATTGTTCCAAGAAATCAGTCATCGGTATCTATGTATCAATGGTGTCAATGTGTTTGATAGGTGGTATTCTTCGTAGAAGGTAAAACCAGGGTGAACAATCTATGGACGGAACTGATTTATTCAACTAATGAGCCGAAAACTACGAGGGTGACGGAGTCAATGGACATCATGTGCCTTGACTAATGAGCCACGACTGATTCTCAAAGGCAGACAGAGACAGGGACAGGGACAGACACATGATTAACTAGTTACGCAGAACCATTCGCGTAAAGCTGTTCAACCATTGACATGGATTTGGATCCTAATTTCCAAGACATTATTTCAAATTGTGGAATCTGGTGAAGCCACAAAGAAATGACCCTCGCGTCGTCACCTGGTGCGGACGCCACTCGGGGCCCCTCGGGGGCTGTACCCGCCGCCGGTCAAGAGCCTGCCCCTGGTGTCCACTGCCTCTCGTCGAGCGCTCATCCGTGGAAGGATTCGGGGCCCTCTGGTGGCTGGATGCCTGAATCCGGCAGCGGGCGGTGCTGCTACTGGCTTGGAGGGCGGCTCGGACCTGGGGGTCTTGGCTCGCCCGCTTCGTGGAGCTCGGGCTTCTTGGTTCGGCGCTGTCCTGGCATCGTTGACAAAAAAAAATGGCTTGACGGAGTGACAGCCTGCCTGCCAGGCGAATGCCATTCCGTCGGTCACTCCAAATATGCAGCTACATGTCGGTCCGTAGAGATGGAAACCGATACAGATGTCATCTTTCACATTTTAATTTGAATTCAAATAAGAATACAAACTAATCAATGTAACAAATATATAACATTTATCAATTAAATTAATATATAAATTAATCATTCATTTGCATAATAATTTTTTATGAAATTGTATATTATATACAATAATTTACATCAACTAAAAATATATTTAAAGTATTAAAATAATTTGCAACAACAAATATAGTAGGTTTAAACTAAACTTAATTTAATATTTATGTATCATTAATAGTATTCGAATAAAACTAAATGTTACTCAAAGATATACTGCTAAATAGTTCCAAAGCATCTTTAATAATATTGAAATTAAACAATTATTCACTAGTCATGAAAAAGAAAACTTTTGAATAGGTTCATTATATCTTGTTCTTCCCGATACGGATAAATATCTGGATAGAGAAAATACTAAAACACGAATTTAGATATACCGATTTAGTATCCACATTTGAAACAAATACGTATATCCATATTACAAGTTTTAGCGGATACAGATTTGGATAATTCGGATTTTCAGATATCCATTTCTATACCTATTGGTCCGTCGCACAATCTTGCTGTTGATGGTAGATAACGATCATCATGAACCGTCAATATAACTTGAAAGAAATGCATAAAAGTGATCATCAACGTAAAAATAGGGTTTAAACTAACAATTTCTACGAGTTTTGGTAAATCTGTGTTTCCGCAAGGATTAAACGAGGAAAAGAGCAAAAGAGGACCCACCCGTCATATTAAAAAGCATATCCCGGCGGGCACCAACTCTACAAGGTTCTACAGTCACGAGAGGACTCTCTGAAGGCAGATCCCGACCCACTAATAGGAGGAGCCGGTCACCCGAAGGCATAGGCCAGCCGAGCCAGCTGGGTCCCCGTATCGGCGTCTCCTTCAACGTCGGTTCCTCCACTGCCTTAAAGATTGCATCTATGTTGTTATTCATGGTCGGATTGATACGAGGATCTAGAATTGACGCATCCCCCCTATAAATACGGCCCCGCATCCCCTAATTCAAAGCATCCTCATCCCGTACGAAACTCGAATCTCCTCGAATCCGGAAACCCTTGATAGGATCAGAGCTAGCATTCAAGAAGAATATTAGTCCTCTAGTCCTTGAGAGATTAGGATCTAGTCTTGTTTAGAAATAGTGAGATAGGAGTGTGATGGAAGTGTTTGGAGGAAGTATCGGCTGTCGGTGCCCTCTCTATGGCTTATACCGCAGGGATCAAGTTCCTCTAGAGCTTGCTTCGAATTTTTTTGGTAATCAACTTCTGATTCAAGTAAGTAATATTGTTTATATTATTCTTCAGGTTTGTGACTCTCTTTTGAGTACTTTAATTCTTTTGGCTCTTGGATTAAAGTAGTATTCGTAGTGTAACTACGGTGCTTAGACTCGGTTACTCGTAGGTGTACCCTACTTTTCAGGTTGGTGGTAGCTCGCGAGGGTGACTCTTATAGCCTCGTTGAATCCTTTGTAGTCCACCTACCGTCCGTAGGCCGAGTAGGACCGTACCCTGTTGCTAGGAAGATCATACTCTGCTTGTGTTCTTCCATAGTAATCTCAGACATATCATCACTTCAAATTCACAAATGAAAAGATAGAAAGCTTGTGTTATTGCTGGTCTCGCCATCATAGAACAAAGATTCGGCAATTTCAATACCTTGTACATCAATGTTACTGCCCTTTTTTTCAACATGCATGCTGTGATGATCACTGAATTTACATTTTCACAGCTATTCTTAAAAAAGGGGACTGCTAGACAACCAAACACTTGTACCACAAAACTATATAGGATACTTGTATCAACTTCGAAGGACAATTTACAACAAAAAACTTGAAGGGCAGTTTGCCCCCAAGAAATAAGAGGAAGTCTAAGAATTTACCAATGGTTTGGCGCCTAGCTACAATAGAGAGAAGTGGCCACCAAGATTCACCCAGATCTGAATCATCCAAATCTAAGAAAAGAGGTGTGAAATCAAAACCCTACTTGAAACAAGAAGTGGCTACAACTCTGAGCACAGATGAGATGGGGAAGAGGAGGAGAGGCTCACGGGAAGCTCGACTAGGGCCGCCCATTGGGGAGTGGACGACAGGGGTAACGAGCTTGGCGTGAATGTGGCGGCATCAGCGTACCACCGAGGGGCGGGGGTGGAGCAGCGCCGCGAGGGGGGCGCACACCGGCGAGGAGGCGGTCGGAGTGGCGCGGCGAGGAGGCCATCGAAGTAGTATTGGTGTTTCTAGCGAAAGCAGAGAAGTCCGCAAGCGCACGGAAATACCGTTTGTAGCACTTCACCCGGTGGTAGTGGGTTCTCTGAACAGAGTCTACCCCGAGCAAGGTGAGGCTACCTGTGGGTAGTGTGGTGTCTTTATGGGCAAATGTTCTTAGGCGGGGATCACTCGGCTATTATATCCTTACTTTGGGCACCGGCCAACGCACAAAACAAGGCAGCTTCCGGCAATTAGCTCTACTCCGCACTCGAACATTGGGAGTACTAGGGACGAACATGGCTGTCACCACACCGCCTACCCCTCAACCGTAGAGTACGAGGCAAAAGATAGATAACCACTAGTCCAAACACCATGTTTGCACTACTGATTACGGCTCTGATGATGGCCAGGACCCGCCGCCAGAGGTTCCTCTACCAGAGCTCCGCCCCGAAGGACGAACTATCAATCCCGCAAGTTTATAATAGCAAAGATAATATGCTTAAGAACAATAAGCCGAAAGAGGGACACAACCTTCTTACCCACAAATGATAAGTTGGTTGTAGAGGTACAAGCGTAGCTGGTACCGACAAGTCTGGTACTCTGGCTACCCAAGATCCGCGGTGCACCGGGGGTAATGGGGACGTGATGCCCTATCTTCCGTCAGGTTGTGATAACTATCGTTTTGGTGGAGTTCGACACACCGATCCGGCTTCAGATCGAAAAGACCCGATCCCTGCAATCTTAGCACCGACGCTCCTCGGGTTATCAACCGTGTCTCCAACCGGTTGACCTCGCCAAAGAAGGCTAATCCCCCGCCTGCTGCGAAACGAAGAACACAGACAAGAACTTCGAAAGACGCAGCTCAAATATTTGGGACAAACTGCAGATAATTGATTAAGCACACGAGTTGGGGTTCCGCAAACCGATTACATGGCGACTGTCAATGACAGAAATGTCTAAGCAAAACCCGAATTACAATGGTGGCAGTAAGAGCCTTATGTACATGAGAGGGGAACTAAGAGTGCGGTGATAAGTTCCTAAACATAGTGAAAAAAAAAGAGAACAATGATATCCACTGCATGGTTGCATGGAGATGCCTTATTGACTGAAATTGTCCACACACAGGTTGGAGTAAATCGACAACTGCAGCCGCTTCAGTGCAGATATAAATCTGAATCAGGGTGCATGTGAAAGTAGACTTCGATAGCTTTCCACCAAGTGCTCGAATGCCAAAAATGGAGGCCGTATGGAGTCACGGTGGCTGTCCAAAGTAGGTGCTGAAACAACCACTGCATATAGGTATCCGCAGAAAAGGTCTCTGGACTAAATTAGCAATTGTGGCCACCTCAGAGTAGATATGGATGTGAGTCCAGATCCATATTAAAATAGACTTGATAAGTTTTCCGTGAAGTCCTTGAACACCCCAAATGGAGCCCGGATGAAGTCGTGACCACTGTCACGAGTCGTTGTTGTTCTGCTGTCCGAATCCAGTCCACGCGAATGACCTCCCCTTCTTATCCTCTCCATCATTCCTAAGCAAAACAAGTGTGCGCGCATCTCCATTGTCTAAATATGATGGACAAGAGTTTAAGAATGAACTTACTTGATGGTTAAGTTTACGGGCACGGCTACGAGTAAGAGGTCCAAGTGTCGGTGTGGATGTATAGATGGTGTTCATGTCCTCATCATCCTCCCCTTCTTGCATTTGAGTCGTCCTCGACTCAATCTCATCTCCCTCACCCAAATATGGCTTCAAATCTGAAATGTTAAATGTGGGACTAACCCCCAAAATCTGCGGGGGAGATCAAGCTTACATGCATTGTCATTAATTCGTTGTAGCACTTGAAATGGTCCAGCAGCTCTAGGCATCAATTTAGATTTTCTCATCTCAGGAAATCGGTCCTTTCTCAAATGCAGCCAAACCAAATCCCCAGGTTCAAATGTTAATTCTCTTCTACCTTTATCACCAGCAATCTTATACTTAGCATTCATATGCTTTATGTTTTCTTTTGTTGTTTTATGTAATTTTAACATCAAATCAGCACGTTGCTTAGCATCAAAATTCTTTTTTTCAGAAGTTGGCAAAGGCATTAAATCAATAGGAGCACGTGGTAGCAAGCCATACACAATCTCAAATGGGCACATCTTTTGTAGTAGAATGTAATGAACGATTATAAGCAAACTCAATATGAGGCAAACATTCTTCCCACATTTTAATATTCTTCTTTAAAACAGCCCTTAACATAGTAGACAAAAGTTCTATTCACTACTTCAGTTTGACCATCAGTTTGGGGATGACAAGTGGTCGAAAATAAAAGCTTAGTCCCCAATTTAGCCCATAAAGTTCTCCAAAAATGGCTAAGAAATTTAGTATCTCGATCAGATACAATTGAATTTGGCACACCATGCAAACGAACAATTTCACGAAAGAACAAATCAGCGATATGTGTAGCATCATCAGTCTTATGACAAGGTATAAAGTGTGCCATCTTAGAAAATCTATCCACAACCACAAAGACACTATCATGACCCTTCCTAGTCCTTGGTAACCCCAACACAAAAATCCATTGAAATATCTTCCCAAGGAACACTAGGAACAGGTAGAGGCATATACAAACCGTTTGGATTTAATCGTGACTTAGCCTTTTGACATGTCGTGCAACGAGCAACAAATCGCTCCACATCTCTCCTCATCTTTGGCCAAAAGAAATGACCAGCAAGTATGTCTTCTGTTTTCTTTGCTCCAAAGTGTCCCATCAAGCCTCCACCATGCGCTTCCTGCAACAATATGACGAGCGGAACCAACTGGAATGCATAGGCGGTTAGCTCTAAACACAAATCCATCATTTATCACAAACTTGTTCCATGCACGACCCTCTTTACAATTCAGCAACACATCTTTGAAATCAGGGTCAAGCACATATTGTTCTTTTATTGACTCAAGCCCAAAAATTTTACAATCAAGTTGGGACAACATAGTATATCGTCGAGACAAGGCATCAACAATAATATTATCTTTTTCCTTTCTTGTGTTTGATAATGTAAGGAAAAAAAGACTCAATAAATTCAACCCACTTAGCATGCCTATGATTCAGATTATTTTGAGAACGAAGATACTTTAGCGATTCATGATCTGAATGTATAACAAATTCCTTAGGCCACAAATAATGACGCCACGTCTCTAAAAGAACGTACAAGTGCATACAATTCTTTATCATACGTAGAGTAATTAAGAAGAGGACCATGCAATTCCTCGCTAAAGTATGCAACAGGCTTACCATCTTGCATCAACACGCCTCCAATGCCAAGTCCACTAGCATCACATTCTAGCTCAAAAGTCTTACCAAAGTTTGGAAGCTGCAGCAAGGGCGCGTGTGTAAGTTTGTCCCTCAAAGTGTCGAAGGACTTGTCCTGTGCTTTACCCCAATGGAACACCACACCTTTCTTTGTCAACTCATGCAAGGGGGCAGCAAGAGCGCTGAAATCTTTGACGAAGCGGCGATAGAAACCAGCAAGACCAAGAAAACTTCTCACCTGTGTGATGCTCTGGGGAACCGGCCAACTCTTGATGGCTTCAACTTTTGACCTGTCCACCTCAATTCCCTGTGGAGTAACAACATAGCCAAGAAAGAGACTCGATCCGCAAAAAGATGCACTTCTCAAGGTTACCAAATAAACGTGCATCGCGTAAAGCATTAAAAACAACACGTAAGTGATCCATGTGTTCAACCAAAAACTTGCTATATATCAGTATATCATCAAAGTAAACCACCACAAATCGCCCAATAAAAGCTCTTAAAACTTCATTCATCGGGTCTCATGAAAGTACTAGGTGCATTAGTTAAACCAAAAAGGCATTACTAACCACTCATATAATCCGAATTTAGTTTTAAAAGCTGTTTTCCATTCATCTTCAAGTTTCATTCTAATTTGGTGGTAACCACTAAGCAAGTCAACCTTTATGAAAATTACAGAACCACACAATTCATCAAGCATGTCATCAAGCCTAGGAATAGGATGGCGATATCGAATAGTAATATTATTAATGGCTCTACAATCCACACACATGCGCCAACTCCCATCTTTTTTTGGAACCAAAATGACAGGAACAGAACAAGGACTAAGGCTCTCACGTACGTACCCACGGTCCAATAGGTCTTGGACTTGGCGCTGGATCTCCTTAGTCTCCTCAGGGTTTGCCCTATATGCAGCATGGTTAGGCAAGCTCGCTCCAGGAATAAAATCGATTTGATGCTCAATCCCTCGAACTGGGGGAAGCCCTGGTGGTATCTCAGATGGAAACACATCACTGAACTCCTGCAAAAGGTCAATCACAGGTGCCGGCAAAGTGCTAGCAATATCCTCAATGGAAAAGAAAACATCTTTGCATATCAAGGCACAACATACATCATCAATTGCAGCAAGATCAGATTTAGTTGCAAGCATCACAGGAGCTTTTAATTTAATGGATGATTGATTCTCAGTTTTATTTTCTATAGCAAGTCTCTCTTGCTCAGCCTGTATAATTTGAGCAGGGGTCATAGGTTGCAAAGTAATTTTTTGGCCCTTATGCATAAGAGTATAAGTATTACTTCTACCATGGTGGACAGCATCATTATCAAATTCCCATGGGCGACCCAACAAAAGAGAACAAGCTTGCATTGGTACCACATCACAATCTACATAATCAGAATATGGACCAAGGGAAAAATGAACTCGGGCTGTGAGTGTTACCTTGGCTTTACCAGAATCATTTAGCCACTGAATAGAGTATGGATGTTTATGAGGACGCGTTTCCAAATGGAGTGTATTGACAAGATCCAAACTCACCAGATTGTTGCAGCTCCCTCCATCAATGATGACTCGTGCACGCCGGTCTTTAATGACAAACAAAATCTAGAACAAGTTATGGCGCCAGTTTCTCTACGCCCCATTTGTGCACCGAGGACACGCCGCACAATACAAATCCGCTGGTCTCCTGAGTCGTCAATGCTCAAAGAAAGGCCCCGTCATTGGCGGTGTCTCTTCAAATCTTCAGCAACATCATCAGCGCTAATGTAGCCACCATCTTCTATCACAACATATGCTCGCTTGCTAGGACATTCCCTTGCCATGTGACCAAGGCCTTGACATCGATGGCACTGGAATGGGGAAGAACGCCCGGTGGAAATTTGACAAGAAGAGGCGGGTTCTGATCGACTTTTTACCCGCCAAGGTGAAGGAGCTGGTGCCGCGTGCGGCCTCTTTGGCGTGTGGTGTGGTACGAGTGCCCATTGGTGGTGCTTGTTGAAGGGTGGCTCGCTGTCTTGGAGGGAGATGGTAGGATAGCTTTAGGCGTGTAGGAGCTCCCGTAGTTGCTCCTATTCCTCGACGGCTGTTGTCGACCCTGTAATTCCTTCTCTGCAAGCATAGCCAATTGAAACAATTCGTTTGTAGTATTAAAAGTTTTATAGTCAACAATATCCTGAATTTCTTTGCGCAAACCAGCATAAAAACAAACAATTTTATCCTCCATCTCCTCTACAATCCCACAACGCATGACACCTTTCTGAAGCTCGCATAATAATCCCACCCAAACATATCTCCTTGATCTAAGCGCTGCAATTTTTTTTTGCAAATCTCGTTGATAAGAAATAGGGACAAATCTATCACGCTTTGCTTCTTTAAGCCCTTCCCATGAAAGAGGTTGTTCTTGCAAAGCAGTCCACCAGATTATAGCAAAATCCCTAAATTCACTAGTGGCTTGTCGAATCCTATGGCAAGGAGGAACCTGATGGGATTCAAATTTTTGGTCTATTGTCATCTCCCAGTCTAGATATTCCTCGGCATCATATCTCCCATGAAAAGGCGGAATGGTAAATTTAATTTTAGCGTAAGGGTCATTGTTACCTTGATGTCTATTACCTCCCATACCTGTTCTGTTCTTGTTGAACCTACGACGAGCGCGGTTCTCAGCTGTCAATCTCTCGTCAATGGAACCGTCGGGAAGGTAAACAACATCTTCATCCTCCACCTTTTCGTCGTATTTTGTTGGGTTGGTCTCGAGCCGTTGAACTCTGTCGGTTAGGCCAGCGAGTCCCTTCTCCACACGCTCAACAGCTTTGTTGTTGTCTTTGACTTCTTGGTACACTTTGTTCATTTCCTTCATCAGCTCAAGCTTCATGTCCTGCAATTGACTAGACAAAACAGGAGTGTCGTCTGGCATGATTAGCGATTAGCAAAAACCCTATGAGCTACTTGGGTTCAGTTGGTGGAATCACACCCTCACACACGTCTTACCAAGTTCTTACCAAGTTCTTACCAACACTAGCAGAGGATGGCAACCGGGGATTGGTTGTGATACCTGTGAGGAAGTGGTACTGCGATTGCGAGGATCTTTTTCTGTACTGATCTGAAGTATATATGTGGAGCTTGGGAGGCTTAAATATGGTAGCAAGGAATAGCAATACTTTAATTCAGAAATTGCAAGATTGAAAAGTAGTCCCAAACTAGTCCGTGTCACCGGCCTAAACTCATCCTGGATCTAGTTCAAGCAAGCAACAAATACAACTCAGCGTGAGAACTCAAGGGGTGCAGGCATTTCTGATTTTTTTTTACTTTTTTTTTTTTTTTTTTGGTGCGGCTCTTTTTGTTTTCACCTCTTTTTTTTTTTCTTTGGTGCGGATTTTTTTTTTTTTTTTTGCACCTTTGCCTTTTACTCTTTGAATGCCGCAAGATATTAGGACTTCAAAAGGACCCCCAAATATATGACGTATCTGATGGCCCAAAAAAATGAATGACTAAGATATTTTCCCAACTCTTTCTAGATAATTGCGTGGCTCAAAATCCTTTCTCTCTCTTTTTTTTTTTTTTTTGTTTTCTCACACACCCAAACGCTGGAAAAAAATGAGGCAACTAGCGCCTAGTAGATAAAGGCAAGTTATAACTAACTAATATTAGTAGGCGTCCAATAACCAAACTAATATAGACGGCTGATTTCTCACGGCCAACAAACCAATTATAGCGCAGCACAGTTGACGTGTGGTTGGAAAAAATCGGGTGTGAAACTGTGATTGCATGCAATATGGTGTACTGGATGGCTGCGCGTACTGGATGACTGCCCGCGCAGCGTGTCTATATATATATATTAACATAAACGGGACTTGACAATTGACTAAGGATAAGAACTAGACACGATGAACACGATGACACACGTGGGACAACCGTTCAATAAAGCAAACTGAATTTTAAATATTGCAATGGCACAATGGGTTATGGGACAATGGAAAAACAACAATGACGAATACAAATATTTTTGTGGGGCAATTTTCTGGATTTATAGGACAAAGCAAAATCAACTACACTAGGATAATGGCGAATCTGACGGTATACCTGAAGCTCTGATTACCACTTAATGGGGACGTGATGCCCGATCTTCCGTCAGTTGTGATAACTATCGTTTTGGTGGAGTTCGACACACCGATCCGGCTTCAGATCGAAAAGACCCGATCCCTGCAATCTTAGCACCGACGCTCCTCAGGTTATCAACCGTGGCTCCAACCGGTTGACCTCGCCAAGAAGGCTAATCCCTGCCTGCGAAACGAAGAACACAGACAAGAACTCGAAAGACGCAGCTCAAATATTTGGGACAAACTGCAGATAATTGATTAAGCACACGAGTTGGGGTTCCGCAAAACCGATTACGGCGACAATCAATGACAGAAATGTCTAAGCAAAACCCGAATTACAATGGTGGCAGTAAGAGCCTTATGTACATGAGAGGGGAACTAAGAGTGCGGTGATAAATTCCTAAACTTAGTGAAAACAAAAGAGAACAATGACATCCGCTGCATGGTTGCATGGAGATGCCTTATTGACTGAAATTGTCCACACACAGGTTGGAGTAAATCGACAACTGCGGCCGCTTCAGTGCAGATATAAATCTGAATCAGGGTGCATGTGAAAGTAGACTTCGATAGCTTTCCAAGTGCTCGAATGCCAAAAATGGAGGCCGTATGGAGTCACGGTGGCCGTCCCAAAGTAGGTGCTGAAACAACCACTACATATAGGTATCCGCAGAAAAGGTCTCTGGACTAAATTAGCAATTGTGGCCACCTCAGAGTAGATATGGATGTGAGTCCAGATCCATATTAAAATAGACTTGATAAGTTTTCCGTGAAGTCCTTGAACACCCCAAATGGAGCCTGGATGAAGTCGTGACCACTGTCACGAGTCGTTGTTGTTCTGCTGTCCGAATCCAGTCCACGCTTGAATGACCTCCCCTTCTTATCCTCTCCATCATTCCTAAGCAAAACAAGTGTGTGCGCATCTCCATTGTCTAAATATGATGGACAAGAGTTTAAGAATGAACTTACTTGATGGTTAAGTTTACGGCACGGCTACGAGTAAGAGGTCCAAGTGTCGGTGTGGATGTATAGATGGTGTTCATGTCCTCATCCGGGGGGTACACCGAGACTCAAGGATGTGGCAGAACCGTCCAATTTAAACTAATCATACACTTACTCGCCCACCATTAGGCACTAAGTAAGTTTAGGACCAATTTAAATCTGGTAGTCCGTCGAGTACACCCCACGGAGAACTCGAATAATCACGTTTTCATCAGGGATCATAAATAAGTAAATAAAGCTTACAAGATTCTTAACCATTTCATACATCACAATATTATTAAATCAGAGTTAAAACAGATTTCATAGAAGCAAATGAAGAAAAGATAATTTTATACAAAAAAAGCGGCGAATTTAACAATTTTGAATATTGAAGCGAAGTAGAGATTTAAGAATAAAACTTCTACAATTGTAGCGGAAGGATCTCCTCACCGAGCCCACCAGGAGGTAATCCACACACAATAGTCAGCTCCAGCATCCACCTATTACCTGCAACAGGGGGAATAAAACCCTGAGTACACAATGTACTCCGCAAGACTTACCCGACTAGTTGGGAGTAGTCTCCCGACTCTCAAGGATATGCAGGGGGCTATTTGGCTAGCTGTTTAGTTGTTTTTGCAGAGAAGAATTTCTAGTAGTGCATCCTTATATTGTTTTTTTAGCAAGAACATTAAGTTCATTACTTAGCCATTCTAGATAAGCACCTAAACTACTTTCAAGCATGTGGTAAGCAATCACAATATTTTTCATGATCCAACAAGAAACCTCATCATCATCTCCATATTCAAGTTGTATTAACTACGATAGCAGTAGTGCGACAAGTGGTATCCATATCCGAGGAGGGCGGCGATTGCAATCGATGTACATCTAGCTGGGCAATCCCAAACACACGCCCGTACTTCTCGAAGGAGCAAGTACAAGGCCACCGTTCCCATCGTACAACCAAAGCCCGAAATGACCTGACCATCCCCGGGAACCCACCCTATGAGGCCCGTGCACGACTTCGGCAACGGGTTTCCCCCTCATAAGTTTGGTATATGGACATTCCCCGTCCCCAAAACAGCCACTAGAATGGCCGAGAGAAACAAGTCGGTGAACATTTTGCGCACCCCGCCTGTATGACAAGACTTAGCTTCACGGTCAACTATAACTCGTGGCCCCTGCTATGTGTTTGGTACCTTCAAACTTGTCACAAATACCACCAACGAACGGTCCTTGATCGACACGGGCGGAATTAAGAACAAGCACCCAGACCTCCATGTCCTCGTTGTCGCACCAAACACCACTTTCCACCCGGTCTCAATTTATTAACCAACCAAGTCCAAGTGATAGAAGCAATATTATAGTCATCACCTATTTCTCGCGAAAGTGACCGTCCATCACTTTCGACTTCTACCGTAAGCCCTATAGCATGGCATACTACACGATTCCTGTCATACTAGTAGGACTCATAGGATAGAATATTTATGCAGGTGGTTTTAAAAAGCAACTCCTGTAACTTAATGCACAAACACATAATATAAGTGCTTAAAAAACAGGGGTTATGCACCGGGGCTTGCCTGGGTAAACCATCGCTATAATATGTTAGTATTCTCCCATCTTCTGGACATGATCAGCCACCATCTTTAGGACTGGTCACCATTGCGCCATCTTCTCGTCTAACGCCAACATCATTCATCCACGGATCGTCACTCCTAAATGATATGCAATGCAATGCATGCTTCAGTCAACATACGCACATACACTCATTTTGTTTTATTTATACATACAAGTGAAAGCAACCACAACATGCCAAGCACACCTCTACTTATCAAACACAGTTAAGTAACACTTTGATCAGTCGCCATGCAAAACAAGTAGCATTTAAAAACATATATTACGCAAATCTAAATATCTAGCATGAACAAAACACTTAATAGCAAAACCATGCGACACTGGATAAACCTACAGCTTAACATTTTAAACAACACTAGATACCTATTAAGATTCACGGTACATACAAACATGTATGAAATATAAAGGGCACGCATTTTACTTTCCTACCATTTTAACTACTTTATTAAAAGCATTAAACAACCTATTACAAGATAAATTAATAAATTATAAAATACATATCAGCATTAGCCTACCATAAAAAAAATTCACTACATTTGGATTAATAAAACATGCTCTAATAAATAACACATAAAGACTAGATGACACATGCATCAAAACTTTATACTAAAGCACATTATATATCTACTGCATAGAGCTACTCACAAGGATTCCAAAACATCTTTATTTTCCTTTTTATGATTTTTCTACTATTTACTGTGTATTTTAGAAGTTTCAGCCGAATTTAAACATAAAAGAAAAAGTAACAGAAAAAGGAAAACACATCTTGCATCAGGACCCCTGAACTTTCTCCAAAATGAAACAGGTCCTCCCACCTTTTTCTGTGTCTTGCTCTTTCTCAACTCGACCCACGAAAAAGCTTCTATTTACATTTTGGTCCACCTCCTTCTACCTCACGTACACACCAAGCACCGAGCAGAGCACGGACTCGGGCCTCCGGTAGCTCGTGGCCGGCAACGGTGGCTGCAGGGCTTCAGCTGGCGGTGGCATGGTGGTGCAGGGTAGCGGCAGCTGAGCAGCAGCGGTAGCGGCAGCAGCTGAGCAGCAGCGGCGCTCGGCATGCGCGGCAAGGACAGTAGCTCTGGCGGCCATGGCGTGTGCTCGCGGCAGCAGAGCAAGGGCGAGACCGAGAGGGATGTGCGGGAGAGCTAGTGAGCTGGGCGTGCATAAGAAGGCAGGGCAGGGAGCAGAGCATCTTGGGAGCAGGCCATGAGCAGTGGAGCGAGGACGGTGGCACTGCGCGGCCACGCAGGCACGGCATGGGCAGCCTGGGCGACCCTGTGCACGCACAGGCAGCAAGGACCGAGCAGGGCATGGGAGCAGCAGCTCATCGCCAGCGTCGTCCTTCAGCAGGGGCGCGCTGGGCGTCCTCCTCCTTCTCCTCTTCTTATTCTCTTCTTTTTCTCTTGTTGCCCACGTGAATGAGAGATGTCAGAGAGAGGGAGCAGCAAGGCATGGCTGCACAACACTTGACTATTTTGGAATCTCCTCTTTGAACCACCTGAACTAGACACGCTCAGATTGAGAAATTCATTTTTAGTGCCCGCATCTTGATCTTGAGCATAAACACCTGAACACACATAACATTTATCTCTGAATTACGATCTCGACCATCCCGAACATCTCAAAAAACGTTATCCGAAGGACCATCCAACACAATAAAACTTTATTCTCAAATCCTTTTTCCAATTATGCTCACTTTACCAATTGCTCCAAAATATCCCATGCGAGTTAGCATGGCTTAAAAATAATTAATTATGAAGTAACACCGTAGTGTTATAATAATTAATTATCATGTAACACGGGTGTTACAAAGGAGAAGAAGCCAAGCCTTCTTCTAGCCTTCCCTCTCTCACTCCCTATTAAAAGAAGAAGAAGAAGAAGGAAGCTCTCTACTCTCTCTTGCTCACTTGATCTTGCTTTGTTGCTCCTTGAGGTGTGTTGAGAATGAGGGTAGAGGTCTCCTTTTATAGGGTGAAGAGAGGGGGTCTTTGGAAAATTGCCACCTCCCCCATTATGACAAAACCGACCAAGGATGGTCGGTTTGGAGGTTCACCGCACCCGGTCACGCCGAACTGCCTTTCTCTGTAATAATGTGACCGCCGCACCAAGGCTGGGCCTGGGCTGTCAGCCCCCTTGGCGCCTGTGTATGACGAAGCGCGGCCGCCGCCAGCCATGGGCCGCTGGTGCCCGGCCTTTGGCAGTGGGCCTGATTCGTCCGCTTTGGGCTCGGCCCAAGTGGTCTTCGGGTTGGATTGTGGTTTGTCCGAGGTAGGTTGGCCTCCTTTTGCTTGTTTTGACTTGGGCCAATATTCTTTCATTTGATTTTGTAACATGTTTCCTTTTGTTCTTGGCCCAATTTGTGTATTTCTTGTGTTATTCTTGCAAAACAAGCACATTCACTAAAACTATGGAATTTGTTAGTGAAAAGACCTTTTTCTAGGTTGTTTGGTGAATTTTATATTATTGTTGGCGGTATTTTATATGAAGTTGTTGACCGCCAATAAGCGGCCCTACGGCGATCGCACACGAGGCGACGAGCCACCAAGCGTACCGTTCCACGAATTGGGTGGGGATTTTTCTGGCCCCCTTGTGTCGACGTGTATTGGTTTGCGATCCACGAGAACACACGACTGAGCGGGGGACCTCGCACCGATGTGGGTTTGGTTCCACGACACACGTGGTTTGGGGCTTGAACCACGCCAAAACCCCTCCATATGGAGCCTGCTGAGCGATTCGAGTCTGGGAAGCCGTTGGTGAAGCGGCCGAGGACCAACGTGTTGCCGCGGACGGCCATCCTAGTGACGGTGCCGTCGACGGCGAAGCAGGGGCGCCGGTGTGATGTCGTCCTCTTCACTGCCGGTTAGTGGCGCCGGGATGGGAGCTGGAGCCGGCGACAACACTGTTCCTAGCGGTTACTACTACAGCGACAACTCATTCACGGTGGTGGACATGACAACCTTGAAGGCGTGCGGCCTCTGCCTGGTCATGACACCTTCATCTACCCGTTATAATTTTTTTTTTGGCTCAAATCGATCTCTTCACATTGATTTTATAGTTTTACGTAGGATTGCATCTTGTGCCTTTGCTACATGTTACAATAAAATTATTTTGATCTAAGTATGTTGAAGTATTATACGATTTATCTTGATTTTTATGAATTATTAATTGCCATCTGATTCCATCACCAGCCGACACGTTCTAGTTTGTATTCGGGGTCGGAGTGTATGTGAATCTAATTCCCTATATATTTTTAGTGGAAGAAATATTTGACGCGAATCTTACGTTGGGCCTGTTATTTATTCCCAATTTCTTCTAAACTCATCTACGTCTAGTTAATTGTATCAAGCACATCAAGTCCATGAAGGGAAAGGGAAAAGGCGACTGTAATCTAGATAGTTCTCATCAGTCTAATTTTGATGGTGGCTCAATGAAATCTAGAATAATCAAAATCTCACTAAACAGGAGTGAACATTTCTCTCTACCACTGAATCTAGCCAACCAAAAGCATCTTAGGACACTAGAAAGCTAATCGATGCACACAAACGCAACCAATTATGTTTCTTTTGTTACTAACCTTGGAGATATAATCATCACTCCTTTAGTGGAGAGGTATATATAGACACTCATATGGGCCAGAAGTAGACGGGCTTTTACTTGACACCCCTTCGAACTCAAGATGGAAGTGGAGGATCTAAAGCACTTAGTTTGAGCAAATGAAGCCGTGTTGCCCTCTAGTTTGCGCTTTAGTGAAGAAGTCGGCCAATTGCACCTCGGATGGCTCATACTGAAGAGCAATGGTATGTTGATCACAATGGGACCGAGTAAAGAAAGCATAGACACCAATATGCATGGTAATTTCATGCTTCACAAATGTTGGCGCAAAATGTAGCAATGCGCTTAACACACAGCAAGTCGGAAAGTTCCTAGCCCAGGGCAGGCCTTACAGATCCGCTAGCTTCAATGCTTGACTGGCCAGCGTCGAGGCTCTGAGGCATGCCGGTCAATTTGACCTGAATTTGATAATTAAGAGAAGGCAAACAAATCAGTACTTTAAGGTGGAACATGCTGGTGTTGCACCAGACAGCTCCAGTGTGCGGGTGAATAGCCAATTTTGGATACTATCGACTAGAGAGTCGATATTCGCATGCTCATAATGTAAGGATAGTGTAAAACAAGCATGATCAACAATTCCACAAAGTTAATAATCGGCTAAGCTCGTAAATGAAGCAGTAAATTATAGAAAGCCAATAACCGTGAAACTAGATAAAACGTGTAAGCGCATGAAATCGACTAAATAGTCGATATAGAGGTCTGATAAACATAAACAAATCTATAAACCCATCAAATTCTCTCTAACAGTTGGGATCGATCAAAATTGAGGCAGCGATAATAAAGATAACAGATTAAACTATCAAGATGAAAAAATCTACTTATGCCTAGCAAAATCATAAAACTCGTTTTGATCTTTAAAGCAGAAGCAACCAGCTAGAAAGCCGATTGTAAACATAACATGTAACCAAGGGACTTATTCAACCATAAACAAGACATTATTAACTAACAGTTTCCAATCTATAGTGCTAACAGTGGGGGTTGATCCAAGCCGATGCAGCCATAATAACAGTTCTAGATCAAATTCCATCAGTTAACAAGCCTATTTGTGTTTAAAACATATATGTTGACCACGTGCTATCACCAATTTAGATTGAGATAAAGCGGCCAATAAGATCAGATCCATCATCAAAGCAAGATTAGAATGAATTAAAGCCCAATGTAAGTTGGGCGCGAGATCTCAATGTAAGTGCATGCTCGAGTTATGTAGGGCCCACATATTTTTGGCGTTAGACTGAGCAACACTATATATAGTTTTAGCGATAGATAATTGAACGCTAAATTTGGATACCTATAGCGTCAGCCAACAAATGGCTAAACGAGGATTAGGGTCAGATCATCCATCCATAAAAATATTTTTTAGCGTCAGATGTCTGACGGGTTGTGGTGTAGTAGATTTGACACCGTAAGCACAATCACGATCCCTTTTTTAGAACAGGAAGGGTTTGCACCACTTCTGGAAAACTTTATTAAAAAGAGAACAAAAGAGTTTACACCACGGCATCACGAAACAAACACAATCGACGATCCCTTGTTATGTACGGTAGGAACTACTTACGCCAGTAAACAACTTGAACATCACGTAGAATTGCTGGTACCAATTTAGAATCAGGACTAGGCACCAAAGACAACTCAATTGTCCTTGCCAGATATACTCTCCTGGTTCTGCACCATTTGTCAAGAGATCGGCAGCTATACATCAACTCTCCCGGTTCTGGACATGGTACTGCGATTGCGCAAGTAGGTCTCCTTCGTTTGCTTCAACCTTAGGAGACAATCATGCATGCTACTTCGTTGATCTGGAGATTGGGCAACGCAAGATAAGGCCACTTCCATCATGGGAACTAACAGGCAGTTCAGTAGTAGCTGCTCGGTATTAGTTTCCTGCAGTCCTTCCGAGATGGCATCAGTGATAGCGTTGATGAGTCGCTTGTCAACTACATCGTGGGTTTGATGTGGGAAATTATCTCGCACCCATTTTGTAAGATCCATGCCCCCTCCAAAGCTCTGTTCGAGAGGGCTCTTCCCAGTGATCATCTCGAGGAGCATCACGCCATAGCTGTAGACGTCACCCCTTGTTGATGGTTTACTCCCGTATCCATATTCTTCATTACACAAGTTAAAATTAAGTACAGTAGGTTAATTAACGCCATATATTATTTTGAAATAAATGAACAGGTATGTATGAGTACCTGGTGGAATATATATCCAATGGAGCCTGTAAGTCCATGAATACTGGAAATAGATTGTTGTTCTGGTCGCATTGGAGCCAACAACCGGGCTAAACCAAAATCACCAATTTTTGCGGCCATGTCCCCGTCCAGAAGCACATTGCTAGGTTTGATATCACAGTGCACAACCTGTTCCTCACAGTCATTGTGCATGTACTCCAGTGCACTGGCAACATCAATGGCGATGTTGAGCACCTTTTCAGCGTTGAGCCCCGTCCCATTCTCATGCCGTCTGCGTCGCTGGATCCAGTCTTCCAGGCTTCCATTGCTCATTAGCTCATAAACCAGAGCACGGAAGTCGTTGCCAGAAAAATCCGTGCTTGCACAAATTGTGACCAGCTTTATGAGGTTACGATGCCTCATATTTCTTAGAGTCCCACACTCTGACACCCAGGTCTTTGGTGCTCCCATCTTATGCAGGTCCAGCACTTTGATGGCCACTGGTGTTCCATCATGTAGCATAGCTTTGTACACTGAACCAAAGCTTCCGACGCCGATAAGGTTCGTCTCGTCGAAGTTGTTGGTTACGTCACATAGCTCTTTGTATGAAATAAGCCGGTGGTTTCTTCTGATGAAACTACCTACTAATAATCTTGACCTTGCACTTGCCAAATGTCTCCTGGACAAGAGCATAACAAAAATCACAACAAGGATTGAAATGGCAGCTGCTGATGCAGCAGCAGCTACAATGACTATGTGCATTTTTCGGTGGTCAGAGGAATGTTGTGAGTGGTAGCATGCCAAACTTGAGTAGCACAGATTCGGGTTTCCATCAAGGTAGACAGCAGAGTGGTTCTCAAAGATCCCAGTGCTTGGAACCGAACCACTAAGATCATTCATTGAGAGGTTTAATAGTTGAAGGTGCAGCTCGGATAGGCTCCCTGGTATGCTACCGGTTAACTTGTTGCTTGAAAGGTCTAGACTTTGCAAAGCTCCAAGCGTCCCAATACTGTCGGGGATCACTCCTGACATAGCATTTCTGCTCAAAGATAATGTTTGCAGCCTCTGGCACTGCCCGATGGAGCGTGGGATACTGCTGTTGAGTAAATTGTCTGACAAGTCAATGGTGATGATGTTCTGTAGCTGGCCAATTGTCTCAATTGATGCAGCAGTAAGTGAATTGTGTGACAGGTTAAGAACAGAACTAAGGCTCCTGAGTTCGAACAGAGATGCAGGGATATCCCCATGAAGGTTATTGCTAGATATATCTAGCGAATCAACTTGTTGGAGGAGACCCAGCTCTTCTGGAACTCCACCAACCAACTCATTCTGTCCGATCATCAGTGTTCCTAGCGCAGTAAGGTGCCCAATTTCCAGTGGTACCAGGCCAGATAGCTTGTTCCTTGTAAGTTCAAGAACTCCTAGCTTCTTGAGATGGCCTATCTCTTGTGGGATACTCCCGGAAAGATGATTGTAACTCATGTTGAGTAACGTTAGGGATGTTAAACGGCCTATGGACGGTGGTATTTGACCACTTATCCTGTTGGAACCAAGAAACATGTATGAAAGAGAGCTTGACAGGTTGCCAACTGAATCAGGAAGCGAGCCCTCGATGAGATTCTCAGCGAGTGAAAGGTACTGGAGCTTGGTGCAGTTTGTGAGGTCAGAAATGATTTTTGTTGTGTCAGAAATCTGATTACCCCGAATGTTGTACGTGAGGAGGTTATCAAGTCGACCAAGACCTGGTGGCACTGAGCCGCTAAGCAGGTTGTAGGACATCCTTATGATTTCGATCTTTGTCAGATTGTGGAGAGAGGATGGGATCGGACCATGGAACCTGTTGAAGCAAATGTTCAACGTCTGGAGGTTTGGGAGACGATGACCAAGATCACTTGGAATCTCACCATGAAGGTCATTGCCTGGAAATGCAAGGAAAACAAGTGCAGAGATATTGTAAAGTGGCAGGGGAACAGTTCCTGAGAGGATGTTACTACTAAGGTCTAGCGTCTGAAGCCGATCAAGTTTGCCAAGTTGGTCAGGAATGTTCCCCTCAAAGAGGTTATTCTGTAGCTTCAAAGAAATAAGAGCTGAGAGATTGCCAATGTGAGGGCTAATCCTTCCAGACAAGTTGTGACCTCCGATGTCCAGCTCCAAGACCCTACCTGCGTGATTACAGATGATCCCTGCCCATGTGCACGCTGAGGAGCCATTATTCCCCCACGACGATAGCGCTCCTGACGGATCTTTGGTGATAAAGGATTTGAAAGCAAGTAGGGCCTCTCGATCCTTAAGGTTGCTTGGAGGAGCTGATTTACATGAACCTAACAGGAAAACAGTAGATAATAATACAGACACAGAAACCAGCCATTGAACGTGGATTCTCATCTTGAGTTGGACCATCGATCTCTGCGTGCAAAATTAATTACAATAAAAACTAAAGCAGATAACAAATTCCACAAATTAAGGAAGTGATGGTAAATAGACAAAAAAGACAGTCGGATGGTATTAAGATTGAGCACTGAAAGAAACGAGATGATGCCATACATACCTGATATATATATATATATATTTTTTTTCCAGAAAAAGCTGATAGAACTCGGGTGCAGACTGCAGTTAAGCTTTATTTGCCAGAAAGCTCCTCCTGCACATAAGAAGTGCCCTTTCGCAATGTGAAGGATGTGATAGCGTAGGTATCGCTCCCGTCTATTAAATAATACACATCCCAGGGACTACAAGTTTGAAGTAGTCATGCTGACTAGTACAAATTAGGTGAACGTGAGTACGAAGTCTTAGCCATGTGGGCAAGTAAGGCCAAGGAGTCAAGAATACAGGTTGCCATTTCTGGTAGCAAGTCACCATCAAGAAACAAAAAAAATCAAAGAAAAAACAGAACGTGTGGCGGACATGCATGTGTGTTAAATTGTTAATAAAGCTGATTCAAGAATACATTGTCATTTCAGGTTGCAAGTCAACCATTGAGAAAAGAAAAACAGAAACCTGTGCTAGCGGACCACAAATTCCTGAGTTTTTCTTTGAGGGAACAGGATTAAAAAGAGGTAAAAGGCATAAAATCACAATTATGAAACAAAGAATGCCAAAATGAAAATCAGAAAAATTACATAAAGGCTTCTAGCCATAAATCTATCTGCGGGTGAAATTTTGCTTTTGCTCTGAGAATAATATATCAGAGCAAACTCCTTGAACAAATTCCTGAGTTAATCTCGTTTTCATCCAGGCAAATGTGTGTGTATACAAAAAAGACTACTAATTTCATTACAAGCAAGCTACTACAATAATGTAACCTACAGAAAAATGATATATAAGACTACACATAGAAAGCCCAGATCCACATAGCAAATCATGATTGAGATACCTGCAAACTGGAAACTGCCAGTTCTCCTGCTTATTCTCACCAGGATGCTGCCATGCAGGATTGGTGGTGGAAGCTGATAAAAAAACTAAGGCAAACTAGTAAGCTACAAAGCTAGAAAACTCTCAGGTAAACTAAAAAAAAATACCAACATCTCATAGCAAATTTGAATTCACCAAAATCACAAGCTATCAGTGGTGCACATGCTGCTCAAGCTATCAGTATTATACATGCTGGAATTTACCAAAAAAATTGCTCAAAAAGTTTTATATTTAGTAGCCAGTATGTTAGACTCGATTGAAACTTGACTCTTATAAATGAGATACATCAAACATTACAACTAGATTCACTAGTGATGTTGCCTTCTATGTAAACTAGTATCGTGCCCGTGCGTTGCTACAGAATAACTAAGCTTTTATACAAAAAAAAAAAACATGGAACGCATGATAAGATAACAATACTGTAAAATTAAATAATAACATTAAAATATCATTTAATTAAAAAAGCAAAGTTCGTAAAATTAATAGTCACAGAGAGCACATGCCTTTGAGAGTTCTTCGTCGTGTTAGTCACCCTTCTCTCCCTCACCTAAATCCTCTGTCGTTTCTAAAATAAAATAATAAATCCTCTATCGGTTTCATTAAGGTCACTACAAAGGTGGAGGAAAACCGCAAAATCAACTATGTCATGGAATTCAAAAGCTCGCACGTGAGAATTAGACCATAGAACACCGACTATTCTTTTAAGAAAAAGATAGATATTTGTTTGAATAATTAAGACTTAGTACACATGATTTGTTTACAGTATGAGAACGATCTTTGCAGAGGTGCAAATCTCACACAGCCACAGATCTATTATTTAGACAAGAAATGAGGAATGCTAGTCAACAAGAAACAAAACTCACCAAAGGATCCCTATATTATATATACTAGGAGGATACCCCGAGCGTTGCGGCGGGTCGGCAGGGGTATTGTAATGTTTTCGTAAGTAGGTATTCATTAGGCTCACTTTGTGTATGTTCCAAAGAAAGTTAGTAACATCATGTTTGAATGCATTAAATAGAGCTTGTAATCATTGGCTTAACGATTATGTAACCTTATGTCTTAAACTTCAAGATTGTAAAATTCCAAACAGTAACACTTAGAATTGTCGGAATGTTGGCAACGTATAGTAGTGTAATAAAGTTTATATAATAAGGTATATGTAATAATTTATCTAAGATAGTTCTTGGCAGATGATTTTATTCCTCTAACTTTGTACTTCACGTGTCATGTTGAGATCAAGTTAAAAAGTTACCTGCATTTAAAACATGGAAATATAAGATTATGCAATTGGATGTAACAAAGTGAGGGATGCATGCTATGTAGGTAAATGTAGTTGAACTTACGGTAGCATACACATAAAAGGGTTAAAAAGGCTTCTTCAATTCTTGCTCGTGCTTAACCAATCTTGAATACGACAGCGTCATACCTACGGGTCAGGTAAAGAACACCATCTGTAAAAGGGGGACAGAACTAAGAATTCCTTTATATATAGACCATTCAAAATGTATCATATTTAGTTTATTTTGTCAGAGCTTATTGGCAGTCATTTTGATGGAGCCAAAATTTACCTTGGCACGGTGCGATGTGTTTGGATGATCACACACTTTACTATAAATGCAGATCAAACCTTGAATAAGTATGTTGTCAGAAAAAGAAAAAAAAAAAACTTGAATAAGTATAGCTCTGAAAACAAAGCAAAAGCATAGGAGTAAGCAATATTGTAAATTTACTTTCCTTACGAATGGATACAACTCAACCTTTCCAATAACAAATCAAGATAACTAATTTGGCTGACACATCTGCATCAGTGGATTCGACTGAATAATTCTTAGCGCACTAACATGGATTTGTGATCTAGTAAATGTTGGGACTATAAAATAACATACCAGAGCATAAAACATGGAGAGCAGGCCTAATTATTTCTTGTAATTGAGTTGTAATGTAAAAGAGGTTCTGTTTCGTTTGCAACAGCTGGTCCATATGCCTGGTATAATGGAGAGAAAAAAAAAAAAAATAGATGTGTTTCATGTCAGAAAGTATGACAGTAATTTCACCTACATACGGCTGATTGAAACAGAGAGGCGTTATGTATAGCAAGTAGGTGTAAGAAGACACAACTCAGGAGTTAATCATATGTCCTAGTTCAGAGACTGAACTCTATGCTCTCCCAGCACAGAATTGAGGGCAGCAAAACTTCGGTTATCATGAGGAAAGAAGAGAAGATGTAATCTCAGACCTGGAAAAAATGGAATGATTTGATGGTTATCAGAATAGGTGTTCCATGCTTATCAGAAGCTGCCTACAATTCCTGGAAATATTCCTTCAGCATTTCGCATAGGCATGAACTGAAAAGTGTACAATATGTAGCATTTCAATGTGATTAGTAAATGGAACCCAAAGCCTAAAGCTGTTGCAATATCGCATTCAGTTAAACATTGGAATATATTATGGGTACTCTAGAGAATCGTGAAGGATATATTATGGGTACTTAAGAAAATGGTGAAGCTAATATATTAGTAAGTCACGTTGGGCTTGAAGACAAACTGAAATATTATTATACTAATATAAATGGATGAGCTTTGTCTTTTAAAATTACAGAAGAGGCACAATTACGCAAAGTGTACTGATAAATGCATTTGATAGACATCTAACAATGGCAAGTTTAATGCTTTGTGTTTGCCTGTTTGGTTGCATATATTCAGTTGTCGACTAAAAAAAAAAGGTGTACGGAAGATTAGATTTAAAACATTATTGTGTAATAATTTTGAAGCCTGAACTGCTTTTAAACTGTAACGATACATAGACATGGGTGCACTAAAGTTCAGTATGTAGAATTGGTATAGTTCAGTATTCTTGTGAGAAGCGATGAATCAAATATTCAAATGGATTATGGAGGAATATGTAAACTGACAGCCTGAGACACTGAGATGGACCAAACAAAAACCTCTGAAGCTAGATAATCAAATTGGATGACTTACCGACATTCTCCTGAGGATTGCCTCATCTTATTTCTGGGACATATCTTCCTTTCATCACCAACCTTTGCTGGGCATCAAGTGACCCATCTGCTCACATTTCAGCAACTCCAATTAACAGTTGACCAACCTTTGCTATCCATCACTTAACATTTGGAGCAGCATGTAGGAACTAAGAATATTTGGAGCAGCATGTAGCAATTTTTTTGTTGTTGTTGTTGTGGCATTGCATCGAACAACTGGAAGGTAGAGGCGAAGGGCACGGGCCAAGCAGTAGACTGAGGCAGGAAGAGCTTGCAAAATTGCGTAGATGCAGACATCCAGGTACTTGTTAGATACTCGCACAGAGGGAGGGAGGAATTTTCATCAAGATCTACTCATCAAAAACACAAAAAAAAAAGTAAATCACTTGAAGACAAAATACACCATGAATTGGACCAGCAGAAGCTGCTCGTCCGCCAGAAATGCACTGGAGCCGTCGCACTTCATCAAACAGGCAAAGCTGAATCGCCGCCACCTCGTGGCCGTCTCGGCGCTCGGCCGGAGGAGCCGCGCACAGCACGCGCCCGCGCCGGCGAGCGGCGACGGAGCGCCCACCCTCGGCCGGCGGCTGCACAACCAGAGAAACCCATGCCCGCGATGGCCGGGACCGGTAGCGCGGCAAACCACCAGCCGAGCCGCGCACCCCGCTGGATCCGCCTGCTTGGGTCGATGGCTCGATGCCGTAGCGCCTCGATCGTCGGTGGCCTGCTCGCCCCGCAGTTCGCACTCGATGACCTTGCCTCGCCGGTGGTGCTCACGCTTGCGTCGCGGCCTACATCATCGACGCCCCGCGCTCCTCCATCCCCTCCCTCTCCGTCGGCACCTAGCACCACCGCCTGGAGGCACCACGCGAGCCGCGGCGCTGTCCCGGTGCCCGCGGGTGCGCATGAGAGCGGCGTGAGGGAGGCGCGGGGATCTCGAGCAGGAGCTCGTCAGTGGCCGCCGAGATGGGCGTCGGGATCGGGAGCACCCGCAGATGGAGAGCCAGCGCCTCCCGCCTCCAGTGGAGCGCCAGGGGAGAGCGCCGCCGGTAGGCGGCGATGCTGCCGAGCAGGACGCCCGCGCCGCGTGCTCGAGCGAGCACCTTGGGGCGAGGCCGAGGGCCTCCTGGTGGCCGTCGACGCCGCATCGGGCGCAGGGGCAGGAGGGGAGGGCCCGGGGCTAGGATTTGAGTGGAGAAGGGGAGCGGGGAAGGCGGCAACAGGAAGTGGAAGAGGCCGCCGCGGGGAGGGGAAGAGGTTGCCTGGGTAACAATTCACGGTGAGGGACCAACGACCAGGGAGGAGGAAACGGAGGAGGCAGGGGAGCCCAAAATCGCTGCAGGAACTGAACAGCCGGTGCGGTCGGAGATTCGGAGCTAGGCAGGTCAAGCAGCCGCCGCAGCAGGTGCGGGTGGGGAAGACGGCTTCGCGACGCGGAGGCGTTCAGGAGTGGGGAAGGATCGGTAGCGGGAAGGATGACGTGGCTTAACCACACAACCCAGAAAACTCCCTAGTGGGGTTATAGATTTACATTATGGTCCTGGGAGTGGTCCAAATCAATATAAGATACAAGTTGGCCAGAGAGAGCTATGGAGTTATGATTTATTTATTTATTTTCCCTATGAACATGAATTTAAATAAATAATCCACTTAAACTTTAGGGCAGACTTGGCACTTTGCCAGCAGCAGATCGATAGCTTCAAAAATCAGGTGGCAGCCTCCCATACAGAAGAATTCATACCAATAATATATACCCAACCTTTGCAAGTTGCATTATCAAAGTAATGCTTATGTTTACAGTAGATCTTCATGACATCTAGCTAAAGGATTAGGTCGAGGCTCTTGCAGTTCTGACTTCTGACAGATTGTTCTGAACCGTTGGGGACATTAGCTTAGATATCTCAAAGATTGCGCTCTGTACCTGATCATCTTCAGAGTCTGATGGCTGAACCCACAAGGGTGACTGCAGTGAAAATTCCATCCCCTCTTGCCCTATCTAGACATTGATAAGGATCTCTCCATGTCTGATTGTCTCAAATGATGACAAATGATCAGTATCTGTTAAAAAAAATCCAATCTAAGAAACAACAGGAAAGGAAGGGTTGCAAGAGTATTATGCTATAGCAAAAGAGGAACCATAATAATAAGAATCATTAGATATTAGTAGACTGCAAATAATGATTCATTAATAACTCAAACAAGATTTGGCATTAAAACAAATAGATATCTCAATGTTCCTGCCAGCTAGTGTTAATCATCTGTATATGTATACTGGCTTTTGCCAGACTTTGGTGTTCTTTTTGGGATCATCACAAAGGGCCAAATAACTATCAATTTTCTCGTTTCCTGACATGAATAGCTGATAGTTATTCTCAGTTATCCAATATCCTACTAAGTTGGACACGTACACTAACTTGTATATATGAATTGTTGCCAGATGAACGAGCAAACAATTTCAGTAAGCATGATCCTTGATATAATAGCACAAGTGAGGTACAAATCTGAATATGTACAACATATATAAATTCTAAAGGCTTCTCTTTGATTTAGCCTCAAGTGGTCAATAGGTATCATCTCCATGCATCTTTTCAGATTGTATTTTACTGCTATTTCCTTGACTTGTTGCTTGCAAAGCAGAGTAGCAGACTTCTATTGTTCTGAACCTGTATAGCAAATATGGCAAACCCATCAGTATGATGTTGGAAGCCACGACAGTGTCTTGTCTATGGCAGTGGCACTATACTGCAGTTCTTTCTTTCCTAGTTCATATGTATAGGCATCTGTGATTCATGCTAAGGCGATAGATTTTTTAAATCAAAGCATGCAGATTGAACTCTAAAAATTCTCATTCCACTTCTAGAAAATCTTCCACTGCCATCCTATATTTGAAAAGCTATAACTTCGATTTGTTTAGCCCCAAAATAGACGAAACTGATAGAGCAACCAATTAACTTCAGCACAGTAACAAAAAATGTACCATGCAGCTAGAATACATTGCTTACAAGTATATCGGCATGACTAATTCCATTAAGGGGAAAATAATCTCATCATACACATATGATATATTAGACTTACGAACAATGCCAATCAATCAAGTTTACCTTTTCCAGAAACAATACATGGAAGAAGACAAAGGAGTAGTCACATGGCTTTTCATTGTAAGGTGGCTTCCAGCATATCCACAGCTAGAAGATGATCTGCGAATGAATAACTTTTCGAGTAATTTCAAGTTCAGATTTGAAAAACTATACACCTTTGCAGACAAAATGCAGTTATAAAAAATGAAATGATAGTATGCACTGAGCACATCTCATATGGGCATTTCATCAAGCACGTGGGATACAGAGTAATTCAAATCTTGCTCGAGAAAAAAAAATAGGAATCACGGATGATAGAACTGAGATCCATGTATATGCCAAATTTGGCAAATTTGAATCCTTCATGCACCCCGCTGCAGCATGCATGCGTACATAGGGAGAAGAGGTGGGATGGAGAGGGAGGCGATGACGCACCAAGCTGCACTGCTGCAGATGTGCTGCTGCAGACGAGCGGCGGCCGAGCGCAGCTGGTGGCCGGGGCCAAGCGTGTGCCGTCAAGCCGGGTCCTCGCATGGGCGGCAACCTCGCGCGGCTGGCTGACCGGGGTCGTCGTGCGGTCGTGACAAGAATAGAGCCACCGACGCACATGGCAGCTAGCGGTGGTGCCTGCAGAGCGGAGGGTGGCGGAGCACTTGGAGTAGATGCGCGGGAAACAGTGGGCGCCGCCACCGCCGCGCCTTGTGCGGTGGGGAGAAGGCGGCGGCTTCTGGTGGCGATGATTGTGGTGTCCTGGTGGGGCACTTTCATTTTGGAAAGAAAATTATAGGGAGAGGAAAAGAGATACAGGTATATCGATCGCACAGGCCCAATCACGTGAGCATGATTGTTTCCTTCCTTGAATTCATTCTTTTGTTTTTCTTTCCAAATATGTTGTCCGGTGAGGTGAGATTTTGCGGTAGAAAAGGAAAGGAGAAATCACGGGCATTTCTTGCTGTGTGTGTGGTGTCGAGTTTCCTCTTTCCTTACCTTTGCACGGCCAGATGGAGGGCGTGGAGGCGCTGGGATCGCATGGAGGTAGATGGAAATCTACCAAAACCAATGTCGCACCGAAAAGAAGTCTTACTTTTGTTCTTTTTATGTTGTAGAGATGTAGAGATTACCTCTAGCACCGGAAGAACAATTTTTGATGCCCTGCTGCTAAGCTTTAGTTGCAGAAGTACTAGTCATTGATCTGCTTGTTGTTGACAGGACCGAGCATCACATTGTGCCTCCAGGGCCTCCAACCTAATGAAGTCAAATAGAATATGAATTTAATATGCCCAGATTTGGATGTACTAAAGTATCAGCTATATTCAAATTTTCATTCACCCATCTAAAGATGCACATAAGAAATGAGTCATAATAGAGAGGGAGTGAGCACCACATCATTTTCTTGCCTTTAAGGTCAGTGCACCACATAAGATCAGTGCACCGCCTAAAGCAGCAAGAGAATAAATAAGGCACAGTAAAGAGCAGAAGGATGTACAAAGAAAGCAAAAATAAGCGCCTTCAACTTCCTGAACCATTGGCAACTTGCTCTAACAGTTTTTTGAAAAAAATTCGGGGGGACGAAGAGTCCCACCTTTTCATTAGCCACAGATGCCGTGAGCCGGAGCTCCCGGTGGGTGGGCAGGATTCAAAGGAACCCTTAAGCAGTTTACAAGTTGCAAATTACAAGCTCCAGGGAGCCAAAGATAACAAGCAAAAGGAAAAGGAGCAAAAGGAGGAGGGGGAGGTTTTACATCAGCGAGAGTGTGCTCCAGAACTCGCGCACATCGGTTGCCCGGCGTGGGACGCGGCACAGCCAGAGGCCTGCCGAGCTCTTGCATGCTGCCACTAGGCGGTCGACACTGGGAGGTAGGTGCCGGAAGACGACATCGTGGCGGTGCTTCCATAGCTCCCAGCAGAGAAGTAAGATGAGGCTGGACTCTGCAGCTGCCGGCGTCCCTGTGGGGTGTTTTGAGGTCCACAAGCTCTCCACCTTGGCTATGTGATCAGGGTCCCATCCCACATGGCTCCAGAAGGCTTTGGCGAACACACACCCAGAGATGATGTGGGTCTGCGTCCTCGCTGCTTCCATTACAGAGATCACAGAGATCAGAATCAACTATCTGCTTCTTAATGAGGTTGGCCTTGCACTGAATTCGGTTTTGGACCAGGAGCCAGGCAAAAAACTTCACTCGGGGCGGTGCAAAATTGTTCCAGACGAAGGCGAAGAAGGGGGTCTTGTGGTCTCCTATGACTGATGCTTTGTAAATCAGGCCTGTAGCAAGATTATGCCCCGCCCTTGTCATGCCACAGACCCGGACGTCGCCAGTGTCGGTCAGCTGGATGCCGTCGAGCAGGCACGTCAGTTCTTGGAGTTCAGCGGCCGCTCGCGAGGACAGCCGCGGCTGCATTGTTGAGGGAAGACCAGCTGCCAAGACATCACGGACTGCCTCTTTCTTTCCGACAAAGTGGCTATGAAGCGAGGGGAACTGCTCGGCCAGCGGCAAGTCTGATGCCCAACGATCATGCCAGAAAGCAGTGGACGCCCCGTCGCCCACCTCCACTCGAGAGATGCTCCGGTATGCTGGTAGGAGGTCTAACAGTGAGAGTGCCTAAAAACATCTAAGTACAAAACAATGTGGTGGAAGGATGAAAATTGACAACAATAGCAACTTTACTAACACAAAGTTCCTAGATTAATATCACAATAAGATTGCAAAGAATAGCTCTGGAGATAGATGGAAGTTGTACCTCGAAGCAGGCCCTCTAGCCACACCATGTACTTCAGGCTTCTCAATTCTCTTGTTTTGGAAACTCCAAAAGTGCAGGAACAACTGAGCATCAGCACGGATTATCAATGTGACACATTGTGACAGCTTCAACATGAATGATTAAAATTATGTAGCTGCAATATAGCTGCAAGTGCAATCAGATCAGGAGCCTGTTTTAAAATTATGTAACTGAACAGCTAGAGAACTATCAGTCACATTAACATCATATATCCTGCACTCCTGTTAACTTACCATTGAACTTGGATCTTCTTTCTAGTATGATCAGGTTAAGGAATTCAACCTCACTAATACACGACAAGACAAACTAATCGGGTATCCTTTGTGTAATCCACACATTTCATTTGAACAATGGATTGAGGCAAACAAGTAGCACTCGCCTGGCCCTGACATGGATTGAATTGGCGGAGAGGAGAAAATTTGAAGTGAACTTCTTTGGCAGCCCCCCGTATTCAGATACAATTAAAATGTATTTCAATTTTATACCTACATAATGAGGAATTTAAGGAATTAAATACCTTGTGGGCCTACATAAATCCTGGAGCTAGAGCGTTGAGAAATGAGCCCTAAATGGGATTAACTATACTCTGTGTCTCTGTATACATGTCTAATGAAGATAAAGAGAAGATGTTAGAATCAATGAATAAAAAACTAAAAGGTGAAGCAAATCAACATGTAAACTTTTAAGTCCAAAGAATTCCATAGAGATCTGAATTATTGAAGTATAAATATGTCACTAAATACAGGTTCTGTAGCAATCAATCATGGCTGATTTGGATGATGCCTGGTTCAGAATTTGTATATTAGCACAGAAAGCAGTAAATTCACACAGGATGACAGGAAGCAAAACAAATCTAAAACTTTGATCTGAACTCTTCTCTCTTGGAGCCTCAACGACAACCTATGTACGTGTCATCTAGCTACTGAAGGATATGACTCTGACTCTGAAACATATGTTATGTGACGCAGCCGTCTCATTATTTACTACTGGCTACCTCCTCATCTGCTTCTCATCTAGTACTCCATCTACTCCTGACTAACTCCGACCCACTCATCAGTTAGGATCATCACAGGATTCAACAATGATGTTTCCATTTAGTGTAAAGAAAAAATAATCTCAACAAACTGGCAGCTCAATAAAACATTCCAACCAACAAAGCAATGCGCCTTCTTCTTGTCGCTGGAGGCAGAGGACGGCTTCTTCTAGGCCAGCGTGGGGTGGCGGAGGCATCGACAGGATTGATCTCCGGCATCGGCGCCATGGTGTTCACCTCGGGCATGGGCGCGATTGGAGCGACAGTTGACGCCTCGGAATGGCCGCGGCTGCCGGCATTGGGAGGGGGCGAGCGCTGGCTGCGGCGTTGGGGTAGGCAGGATATGGTGGTGGGCTGGTGGCGGCGGCGTGTGAGCGTGGGTGTCTGGTGCGGCAGAGGGGTTTAGATCCAATTTTGGGACAAAACATTGTGGCTGTGGGCCGGTCAGCGAGCCAAAAGCTATTTACCGACGGACAGTACAAGGATACAGCTCGGACCATAAACCGCTAAACCGAAACACATATAGCGACGGACAGGCCATTGAAATACGTAGATTTTTTTTTTTTAAAATTACACAGTACAACGCAGACGCTTACAACACGCACGCGACACTCACCCCTCAACACACGTGACGCGAACCCCCTACCCCTATGAAACCTCTCGCGAGGACCGAAAGCACCGGTAGATCCGGAGATTCCCGGTCACCATTGGCGCCGTCGTCGACGGGGACGTTGCTTACCACTTAATGCATAACGCCCGGTAAATTCTGAGAAAATCCCGGAAAAGGGATGCGAAGCACCGGGATTTGAACCCCGGTGGTAGCGTCTCACCTGGACCGTCTCTACCATTGGACTACAAGCCAATTCGCGAAATACGTAGAATTGACAACGTAGGGTCGGCAAACATTTAGCAATTTACTGTTTAATGGTACACATCAACTTTTAGCGACCAAGTCAGATGGTAATTTAGTGTTGTGGTGTAGCGACCAACAAACCCAGTTAAATGCATACGCAGATCGTCTAATTTAGACTCTAGACGAAAAAGCTACAATCATTTTTTTTACGAATCTACACCGGCCGGAGAAACCGTAAAGTGAGCCGTGCTTCGCACGGGGCCGGAGCCAAAGAGTAGGTAAATGAATTGCATAAATTTGGATTTTAAGGACAAATAAATAATAGAGATACAGGAATGATACATTCAAGTTATAATAATAATATTATGTAAATACCAAAAATTAAATGAATCATGAGTAAATTTCGTCATAAAATTTATGGGATTCCATATTATAGTAAAATCTACAGCTTAATTTTGAAAGTTGCAAACCATAGGAAAAAATTGGATTTGGTGAAATTTCAAACTTCCAAGCCATAGTAAAATTTGGGACATAAAGGTAAAGCAACATGTATATAGCCTAAAACAAAAAAAAAAAAAGGAAAAATCATTTCCTGGACCGATTGTGGCTGGCTCATCAAAGTGGCCTGCTTGGCCCGCAAGATGGCGCGACCCGCAAGCCGACGTGGCCGGGAGGAGCGAGCCCTTGAAGACTCGATCGTAGGCTCATCCTCCCAGGCTCCCAGCTGTACCGTGTGCACGTCAGGTAGAGAGAGAAAAGAGAGGTGGAGAGCAGAGAGTGAGGCGGAGAGAGCAGAGGGCGTATGGCGAGGCGGGAAGCAGAGCAGAGTGGTGCTCCAGTGCCGGAGCAGAGGGAGGCGACGGCGATGGGGAGGCGCTGACAGCCTACGCGGTGCTTTGGCGGCTTGAAGCGGGCAGCGATTCCAGCGTCCGTGGCTGGCCATCTCGGTCTCTATCCTTACGGCGGCGGGCACAGGCATGGCGGCGTGGGTGTCGGGCGCGGGCGAGGGCGAGGGCCCCCTTTGGCGGCGCCCTGGCCTCTGGTGCGTGCGGGCGGCGCAGGCCGGCGTGGGTGGCGTGGCGTGGGCGTGGCTGCCGGGCGACCCGCGGCGACCCTGTCTTGGGCGAGGCCTCTGCGTTGGCGTCGGCGAAAGCGATGGCGGGCAAGGGTGGAGCAGCCGGTGGTGGTGGTGGGAGCAGCGAGGGCGGCCGGGCGGATGTGGCGGCGGTGCCGTGGGTGATCGACGGATCTTGGTAGAATCTAGAAGCTGCGAGGGAATGGACGGAGGATATGCGTCTGGAAGGATCGGACGGTTTGAAGTGTGGTACTGTTAATATCTGAGTAGATTTGTGAGTGGAGTCACTGTTCTTGAGGGTCACGACGTTTAAAGTGTGGTACGTTTAGTTGCGCCGATTTGGCATCGGCAAATTTATTGCTACGCACTGTAGCGTTTTGTTTTATTTGGTAATAATTGTCCAAATATTGATTAATTAGGCTTAAAATGTTCGATGCATAAAGTACAACCAAACTGTGTAATTAGTTTTTGATTTCATCTACGTTTAGTACTCCTTACATGTGCCGACATTTTGATGTGATGGAGAATCTTCTTTTGCATAGTGAAATTTGGTGAGGAATTTGGGAGCCTATATAGATTAGCTCCTTTTTGCTGGCGAGAAGAGCCCCGACACGACAAAATTTAGCCGAGTAATACATTTCTAGCTTGCTCTAAACTGCCCATCGTCTTGTTGCACACAATTCATGAGGTCGCTTGTTGTCTTCTTCCCGTGATGGAATCCTTGAAATGTGGTGATTCTATCCCACAAAGGGGTTGAGAGGCCTTATCTGCTAGATATTCGTGTCGTGGGCAATTCCATCTATATATTGCCATTATGAATGATTTTGCTAATGCTTGACTCCTATTGAAAATAAATCTGCAAGGATTGGACAAACCTATCGAATCTCAAGAGGTGGCCACGGGTTTTCCTACTGTAGCTCATCAAGGGGTAAGGGTAATACCCTATCAGGGTTCCTTTTGGATTTCTCGCCACGATGGTGTTGGGGCCGGTTTGTTGGAACAACCTTCAAAAATCATCACCTGTCAGGTCATTGCTTCTCTTGCTCTGTCGAGGTCGAAGACTTCTTTGCTCAGTTTGTTCTACAACTCATCTACCTCTAGAATGGTGATCGTCTTTAGTTCTTCAGCTCTTTTCTTTGCTGCGACTTCTTCCACCAAATGGACGGTTAACTAGTGCTCCAACAGCCTCCTCAAATATATACTCACTGTGGATATGTTACCTTATTACAAGAAACCAAAGTACGAGTGCACAACATTGAGTGATGTTTTTAGCAAAGGGATTATATTAATAATATCCCAGCCTCTGCATCAATCTAACATTGAGTGATGTTTAGAAAGCATTTTGCTAGTGCTTTACACGCATTTTTCAATGTCCTGACTGATGTTTGTCTCAACAACATTACGGGACTTGCGCTGGGTGATCTCTGTTGATGGCTTGATGCCGGTCGCCAAGCTATCACAGTAGTGCTCGGTCTCCTCCGATTGCCTCCTGTCAGAATCACGATGATCCGACTCCACAAAATCGTCGTCATCATCGCCATCGTCTGAGAGCAGTAGTTGTTCTCCTCCCGGTGGCCAAACGAATGCTGGTTTCACTAGAGGCACCACCGGCGGCGGCATCGACTTGGCGATGATCTGCACCACCTGATCCATGCTCGGCCTTTCTGACGGACTGGGGTCACCGCACGCCAAACCCAGGAGCAGCAACCTGGTGCCGTTTTCTGAACTAAAATCTGCCATGGCGTTGAGCTCATCCTCCACGGCTTCCAGGAGCCTTCCCTCGCCGTGCAGCCACCAGACCCAGTCAATGAGCAGCGGGAACTCGGAATCTGCCGCGCCGAGCGACCTCTTGCCTGTGACGACCTCGAGGACGCGCACCCCAAACGCGTAGACGTCGGTCTGCCGCGTAGCCTTGTGGCTGACGGCGTACTCCGGGGCGATGAAGCCCCAGGTGCCGGCGACGCCCATGTCGGTGAAGGAGTTCTTGTCGAAGGCCACGACACGGGCGAGGCCGAAGTCGCCGAGACGGCCGTGGAAGTCCGCGTCGAGCATGATGTTGCTGGCCTTGATGTCGCGGTGGAGCACGGCGCGCTCGTACTCATAGTGGACGTAGTGGAGGCCGGCGGCGATGTCCTTGATCACATCGTAGCGTGTCTTCCACTGGAGGATTGGAACCTGCTGGTGGCGTTTCTCACGGAACAGGTGTTGGTCTAGGCTGCCGTTGGGCATGTACTGGTAGATGAGGAGGAGCTCTCCATTCTCGTAACACCAGCCTGAAACATACATTTATGGATGTTACCACATTAATTTTAGCAACAAACTCCTTTTTTTTCTGAGACAAATGTGCATTATATTATTTATTTGTGCAACGGAAACAGAGGTTGAGGCAGAATATTATTGGAGTGAGTCTTCTTGAAGATAAAGAGACACAATATGTAGTTCTTAGCATAAAGAGACCGAAAAGTTAGAAACAGAGATTAAGGACACTAGCAAAAGACGTATATGTCCTCATCTATATTGCTTTTTTAGGTTTAACATTATCATTTTCACATATCCATGATTACTTTCCGAATTAGGATGTAGTGTTCCATGGGTTTGTGAAATGTTATTTTTGACAAATTTTAAACATTAGAAAAGAAAATATTTTGAGATCGAGTGAGTAGTTTTTTCTATAGTTTTTTTCCCCTAAGACTCCAATGTGCCTTAAAACTTAATAATTTAAGATAGTCAGGCCCCATTTGGCAAGGCATCACTTCACGAAGTGCAATTAGGCTTAGACTGTATGGTAGACTCTGCATCGTGAGTACTCTAATAGATCAAGGACAACCCGTGCAATTAGGAGCTGTGGACCCCACACATGTCAGATCAATGCTAGAGCGCCATGTTAACTAATTGTCTATGACATGTTTAATCTAGACCTGGATTGCGGTACTTAATCTTTTCAGGGATCTCAATATGCAAAAAATTTTAGATTGAAGAGCTATATAAGAATAGCATAATAGTTTGGGGACCAAGGTATAATTTACTCTTGTTTGTGCAATGCAACAAAAATATCTTAGTGGGCCCCATAATCAATTAATATAGAAAAAGAAAACCTTAGGGATTCAGTCTTCTTCTTGTATATAAAGACTAAAGAGACAGAATATATGACTCCTACCATTATAGAAATAGATTAAAGTGACAAATGTTAAGAAATCAGAGGTAGTAATTACACAGTGACTTACATTGAATTAGTTAACATGCACGTGTGACGTGCGTGCCTAGATAACACTTTTTTTATCTCTTTTTGTTTGTCAGGTTCAACTTCATTACTGAATCACACAAAACATTTACTTATCATTTTTATTTACCATTTTCCACTTCACTACTGAATCACACGTGTCTTAAAAATAATGTGTCTTATATTGAATTAAAAAGGTTTAAGAGATCTTTAAACAAGCAAGTATGCCGTTTTAAATAGCCCGCTATTGCAGCCACTGTAGCCCGCTATATCGTTTCAAGGCAGGGTGCCGCTTTTTGTGTTCATGTACATTTTAGCCGCTAAATTCCGCTATAGCCCGATATAGCTCGGCTAATAGCTGTTTTAGAAGCAAACCGCTAAACACCTTAGCCCGCTATTTAAAACCTGAAGTATGATAAAATTTCCATTCGTATAGAAACTTTTAAAATCAACGAGTTGTTAGATTAGCACCTAACGTAGTTCTATTAATGTTTGTAGGACCTAACATAACATGTTGTAGAGGTGGAAGTGGAACCATAGTCGTCCAAGTGCAGAAAAAACGTACCAATGAGTGGGACGATATTCCTGTGCCGAAGACGATTGATGACGGCGACCTCAGCCAGGAAGTCGTCGTAGCTGCTGGTCTCCTTCCGCGTGAACTTCTTGACGGCGACCTCGACGTATTGAAGCCGCTGCCGCCCGTCGTCTCCGTCGCAGGTGGCGATCATGGCACCCTTGTACACGGCACCGAACCCTCCACTGCCAAGTCTCATGCTCTCGTGGAAATTCTTGGTGGCCTTCTTGACGGCGGCGTAGCTAAACTCCCGGGGTATTCCGGGTAGCCGCCGCATCGCCTTTGAGAGCTTCAGCTTCATCGCAAGAGCCCTGTACCTTGACGCCAAGCAGCATGCCAACGCGCATGTGACTGCGGCGGCAGCAGCAGCAGCAAGAACCAGAGGAACCACTCTAGTCAAGAACCAACCGATACGACGGCGGCGGTTGACGCTGGTGAAGGTGGAGGGGCTGTCTCTGTTCAACTGAATGGACAAGTTCCAGCTATAGACCACCGGCTGGCAAGAGGGCAATAACCTGTTCTTGGAGGCGAATAAGCCAAACTTGGAACCTTGGTAGCCTGAACCAAGGTAACTAGTACCATACCCGTACCACTGGACGGCGTTGGTGACGACTGCGCTGATGTTCAAGGGGGCATGAAGCGTTGCTTGCTCAGGTTTCGCTTTGTTGCCTTCGTCTTCGACGTAAACTGATAGGTTGTGCTGCTTGGCACTGTACTCAATCCACACCGTGTAGTTCGCCGGCGTCGTCGTGTTGGCCGGTGCTATGGAGACATACAGGCCGAACGAACCTTGATCATAATAATATTGCAGCTTGCCGATCTCAACGGAGATGTTGCCTCTGGTCGTGGTTGCCCTACAGAAAGGGAAGTAAATGGCCCTGTCGAATCCAGGATTCGAATCAGAGCCACGACTACTGTCACCACGGTCAGGGAGGACCTCCAAGAGAATACTGCTGTCGTCATCGTGTCCGGCACCGGCAGCAGTTTGGCCGCGCGACCGGTTGATGCTCATGGTGAAGCTAGTGTTGAAGGACGCTTCCTGCAACTCCGACCATATTCCGTCGGGGGAGTTTTGGGAACGGAGTGCGAGAGGAAAAAGCATTGGAAAATTTTACATGGCCGGCTGACCTCTTCGCGTCCGGAGCGTACTGAACCGGCGGCTGGTAAACCTCGTCGGCGGTGAGGTGCAGGGCACCATAGAGGACACCGGCATCCCAGGAGAACGCCAAGCGGCTTGAGTCGTAGTAGTCCTGAGGCGGGAAGCCGGCGCTGATGATGTCAATCTGGTCGCCGGCGGCAGTGCAAGACGCCGGAGCGATTGCGGCCACCCAGCAGTGGACTAATGCAATAAGGATGCAACTAGTCCAACCTAGCGCAGGAGGCATTGTGGCAGCAGCTAGCCTGTCGTGTTATGCTGTGGGTGGGAACTGTCTCACCTTCGCTGGAGCTCTCAGTTTGTAAGTGCATACGTATATATAGGATGATGAATACGGGTACAGATACATGGGAGCTAATCACGGAAAACCGCACATGGGAGCTTGCCGTGTAAAACCCGTCTCGATGCGTCTGATATTTTTTGTCGTGTACGGATTATTATGTATGGAGAGAGAGACCTGCACACAAAGGCAGTCAGGACCAGTTGATTTCGACTCTAATAGATATTCGTTACAGATGGTTGGATTCCGGCGATCGGTGACACGTCGGCGGCGGTCTTGGGGCGGTGGCGGCCGGCGCTGGGGCGGCACTGCCCTAGGGGGCGTGCGAGCAGGGGGGGGGGGGCGCGCATGCGGCGACGGCGGCGGCTAGGGTTGAGGGTGCGTCTGCGAGAGAGAGAGCTGGGAGACGAGGAGCTGTTGGGTGTTACCCCTTTAATTTTTCTGATTAAGATACACCCTTCTTGTATTTATATTCCGAGAAAGACTTGCATGCTAAGAACTATATAGAAAGTTTTCTTATAGATCAGAATACCTCTTGACAAAGCAACTTATTTATTTCCCTAAATATTTATTCCCTAAATAATTATTACTTAATAATGAAGTAAACGACGGAACAGGGCTGTTGCCGCCCTCGTGCGTACGTGCGCGCCAGGCCCTTTTGGCCGGCCCACCACGACACGAGACATCTCTCCCCCCTATCCCTGGCAGCGCGTCCTCGCGTTGTGGTTCTGCACGTCTATTGTCGTTGACGAGTCGATCGGGAAGGAGCTGGACGAAGATGAGGACGTTGAACTTGATCGATCTTTGGTTCAATGGATGGAATTCCATTGTTCTCCTGGAGTTTTGCATTGGTGGCCAGTATGTCGAGGGGTGAAAGTCAACTGCAAGAGTGTGTTGAAGGATCCCACCTGGTTGGAGATCACTACTACACAATGGACTTTTATTCCGGAGGCCATTTCGTGGTTACTCCGGTCACGTTTCGCGGCCTGGAGTAAAGGGGGCTTTACTCCCTGTTGGAGTCTCCAACTGCGAGTAGAGCCCCCCAACGCAGCCCGGCCATTACTACTCGTGGGCACCAGGGACCTCTACTCCAGGGTTGGAGTCTCAAACCGGGAGTAAAGGTAGACCTTTACCTTTACTCCAGGGTTGTCGATCCAAACCGGGGAAGTACAACTCTACTCCCCTGGGCTACACCAACCCGAGAGTAAATCTAAATTTTTACTCCCGGTTGGATTTTCGACCTGGATTAGATGTTTTCGACATTTACTTTTACACCCTTCAGCCACTATTTTTTGCGAGAAAAGGGCCTCGAGAATTTTTAATGTTTTCAATCCAACCTTAGCATCTTTAGTGAATTCGTTTTCAGCTATGGAAATTGTACTTTAGTGGTTTATAAGATTTAAAATACGCTTTCACTTAATTACAAATTTGACTAGTGTTACTAACACTTTCTCGAATGAAAAAATGTCCTACGTAAAGATTGTAGATCTTGATGAGTCCTAATACCTTTGTATTCAAAAAAAAGTTATCCAAACGAGGTTATTTAGTGTTCCGTTTGAACGGGTTTGACCAAGTTAATTTTTAAAATTTTTAAATAAAGACACCTTTGGGCTACTTTCTAGACCCCGTGTGGATTCAAAACGAAAAGTCACAAATATCATGTTTGTTTGTCTCTTCAAGATCTATACTCTATATTTGAGAAAGCGTTAGGAAGTATAGCTCGAAATTGGTTTGCTACTATTTTTCCAATTTAATTTAAATTCCGCGCGACTTTATCCTTGAATTGTATGTTGAACGGAATGCACCTATGAAGAGTTTTACGTAGAAATGATGTGAAAACAATTTTTCTATCAAAAAACAATACATTTAATTATTTTAGTTTCAGACGGGAATTGAAAAGAAATATTCGATCTTTACATTTAATACATTTAATTATTCCTGTCGAAAACAATAACTAGACTTTACATATTAAAGAAATATATATTTTTTTTTAAAAAAAGAAAGCTACGCACAATATGCACAACAATGGCGGGAAGTGAAAAGAGAGGCAAAAAATTCGATATTTACTCCAGGTTGAGATCTAGATCCGAGACCTTTACTCCCGGTTTCCTTTCCAACCCGGTGTAGATCTGTTTCACTCTAGGTTTTTTTTTTTTTGACAGAAAAGCGGGGCCGTAGCCCTAAGATTATATTAAAACAATTGGCAAGAAGCTGCCAAGATGTTACAATTACATGGCAAAACAAGATCCCTCAAAAGCTCTAAAGGACAATTCTTCTTGTGAGGGAAGCCTTGACATTGAACAACAGGACTACTACTACAAGTAGTCTGAAGGAAAGCTTGATGTGCTAAATTATGTGCCTCAACATTGCTGAATCTCTCAAGTTTTTGGAAATTTGCATTTATCTCACCACATAAGGCATGTAGACTTGGATTGAAAACGTGGAGTCTCCAGTCAGGGAATCATTTGATTCTTTATTATTGCAGTAGTCAGACAGTCGAAGGCTGTCTGTGTAGAAATCAACTTCATAGAAGCCAAGAGTCTTGCAGAACGTAGCTGCCACGTATGTAGCCATTGCTTCCCAGCTTGGAGCACTGAAGAACATCCATGGGCTTTAGCCCAGATTAGAATTTTGCAAGATTTAGGTTTGTCATAAATGACAATGCCTAGACCCGCTTCTCTTTGATTGAACAAATCGTTGTCCGGAGAGATGGAAGCATCAATGAAACACTGAACCAGAGACTTTGATGTACAGCCTCTGTTCTGTGTTTGGTCCCCCGAGTTCTTTGCTAGAACCCTCGAGGATTCATGAAGAAAGTTTGCCTGTAGGTCTTTCAGATGACCTCCTGCATGGAGGTCACTTTGGAAACCTGCATTATTTATCTGTAAAAGAGCATGTGAAGCAAAATGGACCTGCTTGACAGTCCACTTTTCGTTGTTAAATCTCAAATCATTTCTGGCTATCCAGATATACCAAAGGGTTGTTAATATAGAATTGAAAATTGAGTCATCCATGGATCTGGTAATGATATTAGCCAGGATATTTTGAACACCATCCTCTTCATCAGGAAAGCAAGAAGTTTTAAGGGGAGGAGTAAAGGAGAACCAAACAGCTCTAGCAAAGTCACATTTGAAGAAAAGATGACAGTCATTTTCCAGCATGGAACACCCTGTACATTGGGGTTCAATTTTGTGACTATACTTACCTAGTCTTTCTCCAGTTGGTAAAGCCCTCCTAATAATTCTCCATGTAAATGTTTTAATAAGAGGAGGTAGAGTTTTACTCTTCCAAGCTCTCATTAGAATGTACCTGCATTGCAAAGAAAGAGATTTGGGTCCACTAGAAGGTAAATGGACCACCTCTTTTTTATTTAAAAATTTGAAAGCTTCTTTTGTAGTACAAATTCCTTTGGAGGAGGGTTTCCAGATGACAGTATCCTCTCCTTGCTGGTGAGTTTTAATAGTATCTGTAATGGCCATAGCCACTCTTGGGTGGAAAACTTCATTTATAAAATCAAAGTTCCAATGCAGATCATCATCAGAAGACCATAAGTCTGAAATATTTTGTGGTAACTTAGGAACAGTAACGGGCAACTTTACATAGCTGTGAATTTCTTTCCATAAGGGGCACCAAGGAGTAGACCAAATGCTAGAGGAGCCATTTGCAATTTTGACAGCAGAATTGTTGATTAGAGTATCTCTTACCTTCATGATTGAAGCCCAAAAGGCAGAATTGCATCTAGGCTTTGGGGCTGTCCAAAAACTGAAAAGAATGATGGTATTTAGCTTTAAGAATTGCTGAAAGAAATGGATTTTTACTTGTAGCCACATTCCAGCAGGCATGTAAGATTAAGCTTCTATTAACTGTCTGTAGATTGCGAATTCCTAGTCCTCCTTCCTCTTTGGGCCTGCAAATGTCATTCCATGATCTAAAGTGAAGGGAAGAGGACAAATTGTCCTCTTTTACTCCTGACCACCAGAATCTGCTAATAATTGAATTTATTTTTGAAAAGAAAGATTTTGAGAAGAGGATAGTTGACATATAATAGATAGGTATGGAGCTGAGGACAGAGTTAATATAACAAAAGCTCGCCAAATGATGATTCAGCTTGTTAGCTTTAAGAACATTTAACTTACCTCTGAATTTCTGGTAAATGAAATCATAGGCCTTGTTTGTATCACAATGATTGAAGATGAGAGGGTGGCCCAAGTATATAGAGTTTGGTTTTAGATCAGAAACCGGAAAAACTAATTTAACCTGTTCGCTTGAATTATTATCTACATTTTTGCTGAAAATGATAGAAGACTTTGCCAAATTCGATTATGCCCTGACTGATTACAAATTGCAGGAGTAACTTATTAATCTTACCTGCTTCCTCACCTGTAGCTTGTCCACAAATGATAAGATCATCTGCAAAAAGAAGTGAATGGATCTTGGGACAGCCAGGGCCAAGAGTTAGTCCTTTGATGTTGTTATTATCAGCATGTTGCTGGAGTTTGATAGAAAGCTCATTTACAGCTATAATGAAAAGGTAAGGGGAAAGAGGACAACCTTGTCTTATGCCTCTTTTGGGATGGAAAACCGGAGTAGCTTCCCCATTAATAAGAACAGACACCGTAGTAGTAGAGATACAATTGTAAACCAAAGAAATGAAATGATCCGTGAAACCTTGCCTTTTTAAAGCAAACACTATGAAATTCCATTCTATTCTATCAAAGGCTTTGGCCAAATCAATCTTAAGCATGAAAGCCTTTTGTTTCCGGGATTTGAGATTGAAACTATGAATGATCTCCTGGCAATAATAATATTTGCAGCAATATGCCTACCCTGAACAAAAGCAGCTTGAGAAGGGTGAATGATATGGGGAAGGTGATTTCTGATCCTGTCAGCAATGGATTTGGAAATAACTTTGTAAGCAACATTGCACAGGCTAATGGGTCCGAAATCCCTAGGAGTAGAAGGGTTTTTGATCATAGGAATGAGCACAATATGAGTTCTATTAATGTCAGGAGGCATATGTCCTGTGTCATAGAAAGTTTTAACTAAATGAGTTAAATCCTTACCTGTGAAGTCCCAAGTAACTTTATAAAAATGAGCATTAAGGCCATCGGGACCGGAGAAGCATTATCTGCGCATACCTTTAACAATTGCACTTACCTCATTCTCATCAGGCACTGAATTAGTGAAATGGTCTGTAAGAGTATTTCCTTTGAAATTATATACTTCAGGATCATAAAAAACAGCAGGGTTAGGCCTGTCATCACATCTGAAAATATCCTTGAAGTAGTTGTTAACAGTTAAAGCAATCCGACTGATGATGATGGAGGCCGAACCATCTGGATTCATCAAACAAGCAATTCTATTTTTCCTATTTCTTTTGATAATAGATTGATGGAAGAAGGAAGTATTCCTGTCCCCATAAAGAGTCCAATTTTTCTTATATCTTTGTCTATGATACTCATTTTCTTTGGCCAAAAGAAGCTCATGTTGAGCAATAAGATCCTTCTGATGATTGTCAGAAACATGAGAAGAAGGATTCATTTGAATGCTCAGAATTTTATGTTCAATAAAATCAAGTAGTTTTGAGTTGTTTGACTTACCTTTCTTCCACTTTTTCGAGATCATGTGCTAAGTAGAGAGTCTTCAAATGAAAGGGTCTACCCGTCGATCTGCTCCACTCTTCCCGGCAACCATAGTGAAGTCTTTTTTCTAAAGTCCACCAATTTTCAAACCTGAAATGTTTTTCTGGATTTTCTTATGGAAGCATCAATAATTGCAAGGATGGGACAATGATCCCCTTTTATCATGGGTAAATGATAAAACGAAGTATTTGGATACAAAGCACACCATTGAGTTACCTAGAAACCTGTCAAGTCTCTCAAAAGTAGGGTTGGTGCTAAACCTCTTGTTTGTCTAGGTATAAGCCGGGTCATGGTATCCAAGATCAATCAAGCCACATTGCTTAACATAATTACAAAAGTTGGAAATAGCTCTAGAATTTGCTGGCCTAGGGCCAAGCTTTTCATTACAGTCCATGAGCTCATTAAAGTCTCCCATACATATCATGGGCAAGTCCGAAGTGTCGTACAACAAAGTTTCGAATATGGGTCCAAACAAAGAGAAGTCTTAACATGGTGGGGGTCTCCATAGACACAAATAAGACCAAAGTTTCTAGAATTGACAACATCACAACAACGAGCTAGAATAAAGTGATGACATGACTCGATAACTTCTAGATTAACATTATTCCTAGACATTAACCGAGAGACCTCCGTGATTGACCTTGAGTCTGGAACAATATGGACATCATCAACATGAAATTTATTCACTATTTGAGACTTAGAGAATCTAGAGTTTCTAGTTTTGAGATGAAAATTACCTGTGCTTTAGTAGAAGTCATGAGGCGGTCGAGGTGCAACATTTTTGTACTTCCAAGATTACCTCCAACGCCCAGCAATTCCATGCCAAAAACTCATCTTACCTGGCCGAGTGCCCGGCCGGGAGTTGCATAGCATCATTGCCAAGTGCAGATAGACAAAGAGGGCTCTTGAGGAGGATAGCGAGGTGAAACTGGTCTTGTTGAAATAGGAGACGTATGCACAAATGGTCGATCGGGAGGCATAGGATCGGGACGCGTGTAATCGAGCACTCTGTTGGGCGCCCCGATTCGAGACGTGAGTTCGATAAAGGGCACGAACATCACCGCAATCTTGGGAGTAAGAAGTTGGCATGGAAGACGAGACCGGTGGACGCCGTGGTTGCGGTTGAGGCATGCGAGAGGTAGGCGGGATGATGGCAAAGCAGATACATAATCGCGTCATACAACGGGCCGGGCCGCCGCGGCTGAGCACGGGCTTGTGTCGAGCCCATGGGCCACCGGGCCGTGCCGCGTGACAACCGTGCCACAGGTCGGCCCGAGCCACGCCCCGGGGCCGGTTTCGTGTCGGCCGGCCCGAAGAGCACGAGCCCAACAAAGCCAGCGCCCGCCCAAGGCCCGAGAGGGGGAGTGGACTGAAGGCCGACGGCTGCGTCGTCGAGCCCAAAGGCCGCTGCTGCCGCCGCAATTCTGCAGCCGGGGGCCGCCAGCGCCGCAATCCGGCCGGGGGGCGATGCCGCTCGGTCCGGCCACCGCATCGGGCGCCACCGCCGCTGATGCCGGGCCGCGCCGGGCCGCCGCCATTGCTCGATGCCGCCGCCGCGCCGCCGCTCGATGCCCGGCGCCGGCCGCCGCCGCCGCCGGCCGATCGCTGCGTTAGTCACCACGGCGCCGAACGCCGACCGGCCAGGGCGCTGCCCGCCGACTTCCACACCGGCTGAAGTCGCGACTCACGAAGATGGATGGAGGGAGTCACGTCGCGTCGCGTGATGTGAATGCAGCGGGTGGTGTAACACCCGTGTTTTTGCATCATTTTAAAAATCACTAAAAATTTGAACTTTTTTGATTTACAACTAAAACCTGATTTAATTCCGCCAAACCGAAACCCCGTTTTGAAAACCCCGCATTCAAACTCTCACCATATAGAAAGATAGGAAATCTTGTCTGCATTGCTTGTTGAACTTTATGGTGACCGAGGATGCAAGGTAAGTCCTAGATTGGAATTATGGAAGAATATCGCATGAGTAATGAGTTACAAGTTTATCTCGGGAATAAGATATCGAGAAACGTGTGTACCATCAAAACATATATAGGTGAATATTTTTACTAAGCACCATTAAAAATATTCTCATCATAGGAATATAAATGTGCTTGGGAAAAATGTTTATAATATATATGTGAATATTACACATGAAATAATGAGGGAAAGAGATAAAGAAAGGAGAAGAAAGGGAAAAGGAGAAATGAGAAAAGAAAATGAGATATAGAATGAGCTCTCGGGCTCAATCTCTCTTTCTCCCTCTTCCGGCCAGCCCGACGAGCCCACCTCGCTCTCTCCCTCCTTTCCTACATGCGCACAAAGCGGCCCAAAGATCGGAAGCGGGCAGCCGAGCCCAACTCGCCTCCCTCCCACCCTCACTCACCGACCGGGACCCACCGGTCTCCTCGTCGCCTCTTCCACCTCCCGCCGGGAGAGCGGAGACCACGGCACGCTGACGCATCTCCGAGCCTCCCGCCGCACCGCCGCCCGGTGAAGTGGGACCGAGCACGGGAGCACCTCGGGGCCCCCACCGAGTCCCCGCCAAGAGCAAGCGGCGTCCCTCGACCATACCCGCGTCAACGCGAAACAGCGCCGCCACTTACCGGGCCGACGTGCCGTCGATGGGGCAAAGACGGCGAGCCAGCCCGAGGCGGACGAACGCACGCCAGCGTGCGAGGGATCGACGAGCTCGGTACAGGAAACCGGCGCAAGACAGAGCGGCATCGAAGCCCCTCGCCGATGTGACACGACGGCGGAGTGGCGAGTGCGCCTCACCATGACCAGCGCCTGGCGTACGCCATGAACGCGTCGCGTGGAGTCCGCCGCGGCCGCACGACCCGGCGAGGCGCGCAAAAGCGTGGACGGAGATGACGACCTAGTGCCCCCGGCGGACATCCGAGCAGCGCCACCCACACGGCGGCTACGGGTCAAGCGGCACGCCGCCGCCACGAGCCGAAGCCGGCACTACCCGCCATGGCGGCCCGCCGAGCCGCCGCCGTAGGTGACGGACGCGGCGACGCCCACTCACCCGGCCGCGCCCACGCGCCCGGCCGCACGGACAACCGAGGAGCTACCGTATGCCGGCAATGGCGGGACCGTGGTCGGAAAAGATCTTCGTCGGCGCGAAACATCGCGGCCGGCCGACCGCGTGCGGCCCGAGGCTATAAATAGCCTCCCCGGGCGATCGACCTCGCCAATCCCCTCACAAGCTCCGCCCAGCGTGGAACGCGGTGCTCACCTGGCCATCCTCCCCTCCTTCTCTCCTCGCGAAATCGCGATTGCCCCCAAGTTGAGGCTCCGCCGCCGCAGCCGCTAGGTCAAGAGCCCGCCGCCGTCGTAGTCGTCCTCGTCAAATTGCCCCGGGCCGGTACACCCCTCAACCTCCCCTCTTCATTTCCGCAATGCTCAACTCACCCTATTAGGCGGTGGGACGCCGGTGTTCGAGTGCCGCCGCCGTGAAGCCCGTCACCACCGCCGCCGTCGAGGGAGGCGAGCCACCCGTCGCCTAGACCTACACCATCCGGTTCGAGGCGGCGTGGGGGTGCCGAAGAGCCCTCGCGGCGAGGTCGAGGTCAAGACCGGGCGACTCCGGCCAGCTCCCAAGCAAGCGCCGCCGTGGAGGCACGGACGCCGGGCGGAGCCCCTGCGCTTCGAGACGACGCCGTCCCCCGGCGTAACGCCGTCACCCACGCCCGACCAATGAGGATGAGCCACGCCGCCTTTTTCCGTCGACGCCGTCCGACCGTCACGGCAACCCCATAATACACGTGGCGCCCGCGTGGCGGCCACCGTGGGTCGTCATTTGGACCCACGTGGCATGCACGTGTATGAAGACGGATCTATGTACACAAGATTAATTGCTAGGTCTACCCTGTTATTGTACCTGAGGGGTTGTAAAAGTTGACCTTCCCATGTTAGAAAAATTCCCGGAAAAATTTGTAAATTCATTATTTGAATTATGGAATTTTATCATGTAATTAGTTTCAATATTATTACATGATAAAATTATATTATAATATTACCCTAATGATTTAATTGGGGATTAATATTATAAAATCCATATCTCATGCAAATGAACTCCGTTTCGCGTGAAACGACTTCCATAATTTATATAAAATCTAGCTCTATGCATCTAACCCATTGCCACCATAATGTTCTATGTTTGTCTATGATGTTATAGTTCAAGCTAGGGTTTATCGCCGGGGCGTAAGAGTAGATTTGGCGACCCGATTAGGAGTATCCATCGAGAGTACGCTAGAAGACGTTCGACGCCGTGCGATTCGTAAAGAACCTCCGGCAAGTCCTTACCCCCCCTTCATGACCTTAATATGATGATATGATGATGAATAATGATATGACTAAGTAAGATCGATGTAACCTAAGTAATAATGTGAACCCTCCAACAAAAAGGTGAGTGGTGATTGTCTACATGGAGGTGGACTAATCACAATCGGGGATGAATCCCGCGGAGAGATGCTCGCCTCCCTAAGGACCGGTTCATAGACCTTCTACCTAGTATAATATTACGCATGACCACACGCTGAGATGGGATCGGCTTGATTCCACACCCCCGTTGGGTTGAGGTATAATTGGAGCCAAGGTGGCCTGAGTAGGCAAACGACCTATTGGGGAGCGAACATGGGGAGAGTGGCCCCATGGTCCGGGTTGGCGTGGATGCTGAGTGGTCTTCCACGTAAGTGTTTGGGCGCGATGGCGGCGCAGTGCTAGAGGCACATATTGATGATTGAGAGTGGTGTTGACGGTATAGGTTGGGTAATAAGGTATTACCAGAAAGCGCGGGTGATTTGGTATCACCGTATTGTCTAGGGTGATCGTCATCTTAGGGTGGCGTGTTATCCTTCCAACCCCGAGAAGTCGTGGTAAAGATTATACCGATATACCTAGGAGGCATCCAAGCGGGTACGGAATCTCGTGGGACCACCTTTGACCCGGTCGTGCGTGGGAGAAGATGGCCCTCGTGTGGGGAAAAGTGTACAACCTCTGCGAGAGTTAATTGAATCTATTCGAATAGCCACGTCCTTGGAATGGGCAAGTGCTAGGACGAACATCTATGATTAGATATACATTTTGATGATGACTAACATGTGGTGTCATGACAAATGTGATGACATGAGATAAACCGGGAACTAGCGAGAGCAGTTTTAGAGACTCGCTGGGGCCCAAACCCTTAATAATTACAACCCCCGGGTTGGGACTTGCCGAGTAATGCGTTTGTACTCACCCCTCTATTTTTACGGATATCGGCACATGTGAAGGTAAGATCGATGACGAGGTAGAGGATAGCGTATCGTAGGAGTTCGAGAGGTGTTTAGGAGAAGGACGTTGAAGCCCGGATTTCATCCATGCACAAGTTACGCTTGTGGAGTATGCGGGCGTCATAGTTAATCCACCGCTTCTCGGTTGGCCAACTCGATATTGCAACCCGACATGGTGACCCTTCGCCGCCACTTTGTAAGCCCTTTCTATCCTATATTTCTATAGCTCGGTTTGCTATTAATTACGTTTACCATTAATCGTTACTAACAAAGGCGTGTTTGTGGCGTGATCCTCGGCGCAAACACGTGTGATTAACGACCCATTGAAAGTGGGGCGTGACAGTGGGAGGAATAGTTAGGGTTAGAGTCTGGCTGGGCCATGTTATTTTTATTTAGCTTCTTAGCGGGCCTTCATGGATACCTGGCCGGGCCTCTACCGGGCCTAGCCAAAAATAGATGTCTCGCCGGCCCGCCCGCGTGCCTTGGGGTCAGCCCAGCACGGCCCACACCAGGCACCGGGCCGGCCCAGCCCGTTTTTTTCGTCTTGCGGGCCGTGCCGTGTCGGGCCAAAACGTGCTTCGTCTGCGGGCCACCATGCCCCGTGCTTTTACGCAGTATAGGTACCTCTCGACCACGCAGCGATGACACCGATCCCGGAGGGCGCCCGCGGCTATTTTGGGCGCCTGCTATTTTGGGCACCTTCGGTGCTTGCTTGACCGCATGAGCGCGATGGAGGATCCCGGAGTCGCCGGCGCCGGTACTTCTCAAGTGAGCGGAGAGGCGGCGGACGGGGTTGACGAAATGAGCCTCGGAGTTAGTGGCAAGCGGAGCGTGGAAGGATGGTAGATCATCGGCGAATCCCGTGCCGGTTTGCAAGAGGGTGGCGGCCGGCTCGCGTAGAAACTTTGCCGGCGAAGCGAACAGAAAGCGAGAGGAAAAATGAAACTTTGACCGGAGAATACTGGGCCGGGAGACGAAATAGGCGTAAAAAAGTTGGATAGATCGATAGATCAAGCGAGCCTCTATCGATTGATGGTAGCCGGGGAAGATGGGATCAAAAGTTGGAGGAGATCGAGTGTGGGGAAGGAAGTGGAAGCTACGAGTATTCTATGCCGGCAGTCCGCCCGATTCCGGGACTCCTAGTTCGAGGTTCAAGATGGTACGTAGGTTGAAGGAGAAGCCGACACACGTGAGTGGAGGAAGCGAGAAGCGGGTGTTTCACTCTAGGTTGTCCTTACGAACCCGGAATAAAGAGGTGACAAATATAAGCGTCGGCCCTTCCCTTCCTCAACCGGATTCTAGATCTCGCGAAATCCTCCCCCCCGCGCGGACACGACCCGCCGCCCGCCGCGCTCCTTCCGACGCCCGGGCACCACTACCTCCTCCCCGACCTCGGCCGGCGTCCCCTGCGCAACGCCCGCTCCGCTGCGCGCGTGCAGCGTGCTCCGGCGGGCCTCCACGGTCGCGCCGCCCGGCCGCCCACCGCGGCTCCCCTCGACACCGAGATTTCCGCCCGTCCACCACCGCTGCCTCCCTCGACGGGGAGCGCCGCCCGGCCAGCCTCTCCGCCGCGTGCGGACCGCCACCACCGCACTCTGCCTCGAGCTGCTCCACCGCCGCGCCTCACCAGCGCCGCCCGGTGCAATTCATCGCCCGTCTCACTTTGGTCCCGTAGCTCCTTGGCGCGGCGTTCGCCTCATCAAAGGTCTGCCCCCTCCTCCCCTCCTCCGTTCGCCGTCTTTAGGTTAGATCGCTGCGGCAATTGGGATGAAATGTCGTGCACCCCAGTCGATCACCGGCCAGTCACTCATCACGGTGGCAATTGATTGTGGATTAATTTGGGATGAAATGTTGTGCTCCAAACTTGAAACTTCGTGGGTTTTGTGGTGCGGTCGAGTTGCATCTGTCCCGCTCCTGCTTCAGCAAGGAACTTCGATCATTTGCGAGGTCGAGGGGAGGCGGTTACTTACTCTGCGATGCGGGAGCTCTATTCGACAAAAACAATACTTGTTCGACCAAAACAATTCTCTTTCATGTACTTGTCCTTGTTTCGCGGTGACATTAGAAACAAGGATGAAGCTGGTCTTCGCGCCCGACGGCAAGTTCTGCTACAACCCGAAGACAAATGGGTGCCAAAAGATGTAGTGATAACCCTTTAATATGTAATCGAGACATGAAATATTTGTGGACTTGAGTTATGTAATTAAGACTAATGTATGTAATCGAGATTAATATATTTGTGGATTTGAGTAATATATGTGTACTTTAATTATATTTGTGTAATATATGTGAACATTAATTATTAGTTAATATGTGTATAATACTTGTAAATGTAATTTGAAACAAAAACAAATCGTTAATTAAATTGAAATAAAAAGATATCATGAATTAATTTAAATCAAACAAATCAAGAATTCAAAAAGAAAAGAAAAGAAAAAAAAAAAAAAAAACAATCTTTACTCCGGGTTGGAAGCACTAACACGGAGTAAAGCTCCCTAGCTTTACTTCGGGTTGGTGTTTCCAACCCGAGTAAAGGTGCACCTCTATTCCGGTTCCAAATCCTTTACTCCCCAACCCTTATTCCGGGTAGCATAACCCTTTGGGTAGAGGGGTGTGGAACCGGAATAAAGCCTCATCCTGCACTAGTGAGAATATCCTGTAGTACCTTTGATAATGCCTTGGCATAGTAGTGGTGGTTGTCGGGGAAGAATATTGGCACCAATGGCAAGAGCTTTGTGGGGGCTCTTCCATCAGCAAGGTGCTTGCCCTTGTCATGAAGCCTGACATGGTTGGCGAGGTCGTCGGGAGGTGGATGCCAATCACCTTGAGTGGCGCCCAAGTTGTTGCTCCCGCTTGGGGCTTGATGGTTCCAGCGATGCCATGTAGCTTGTCGTCAGTCGGTGTAGCGAGTTGAGGAAGGATGAGAGCCTCCGGGGTAGTGACGAGGCTGACGAGGCAGTGGATCGACGTCGTTGGCATGTACCTCATGTCGTCGTCGGTGGAGCTCGCGGGTCGAAGCTTCTTTGAAGACCTCATAGGAGACGGGAGCGTCGAACGGGTGGGCGAAGTTGGATCACTGCGCCCAACATGTAGGGCGCCTTCGGTGCATCACAGACCAAAGCTTGTTGTAGAGCTCATTGGTGTAGTCGTACTAGGCATTGATGTCTTCGAGGAATGATGGAGCCGGCTGGTTTGGCCCTCGGGGCACCCTAGCTGGCATAGCCAAGTCGTTCATGATGTTGTGTCCGTCAGCTGTCGTCGAGCCATGTGACAAACGTGACAAAGGGGCGTCAAGGAGACGAGCGAGTTGAATCGCTTCGTCCATCTTGCGGGGCGCCTCCCGATGTAGTGCGTCCCATTGCGTAGCATGGAGCCTGTTGGAGAACTTGAAGGTGGCGATATAGTCGTACAGGTCCTCACCCACCTCCTCAACCCTGATGGTACCATTGCTACTACAAACGAACAACTTGCACAGACAGCTAATAACTATTTTGTAGAGATTTTTACAAGTGGTTGCAGGAACAGAGACGATGGCAACGATTGGACTCCAGCAGCACAACATGTTCATTTGCTAGAAGAGGATTTCTTCACCAACTCAATTCCGATGCTCAAGAGATTCATTCAATTATCAAGAATATGCTTAATAATCGCACTCCGGTCACCGACAGTCTCACCGCATGCTTCTTTAAATCATCATGGGAATGGACAGGCACTACGGGAAACAGGGGACTTCGCCGACCGCCTGCAAGCGGTCGGCGAAGGCCAAAACGAGCGGCGACCTTCGCCCGGGCCGCGGCCGGCGAAGAGCGTCGTCAAATTTTGGTCGGCGATGGCGGTCGCCCACCGCTAATCCCGCCCTCGTCGGCGAAGGCTTCGCCGACCACCAAAAACGACGGTCAGGCGAAGAAAAGTTGCTGTTAACGGACGCCGAAGAAGGGGGCGGCCGTTCGCCCTCTTCGCCGACCACCGTGTCTTGAGGCGGCCGGGCGAAGATTTTTCCATTTTCCTTCTTCGCCCGACCGCCTTGTCGGTGGGATCGATCGGCGAAGGTTTTATACTTTTTTTCATAATTCCTTGACCGACCTCCTCCTGTGGGCGGTCGCAAAGGTGTTTTCCATTTTTTTAAACAATTTCTTCACGACCGCTCGTGGCGAAACTGGGCCGGCGAAGA
>JADLZK010009191.1:0-89789 GCA_015847255.1 Hyparrhenia diplandra | reverse complement strand
TAATTAGCACCCCACACTGAGTTCTTTCTCCATTCTATTTTCATGGCCAACCTACGCGCGCTGTACACCATATACATCTCAATCAGCACACCGAGGAGGCCGAGGTTCCGGTTCTACAGTACTTTAGTTCTATCTCACGCGGCGTTGCCCACCCATCCGATGCGAGTATCGACGGCATCCAGTGCCCTTCATATTCCGCATGCATCCCAATCCCAACAGTAGATCAATTCTACCAAGCAGTCTGCTCCTCCCGATTATGTGACATTTTTTCTGCAACGACCGAGAAAACCTGACAACGAGCTTCTTCTATACTACTCCCTCCGTTCCAAATTATATATAGTTCACTTTGGCTTTTCTAGATACATTAATTTTGTTATGCACCTAGTTATACACTATGTCTAGATACATAGTAAATCAAATGAATCTAGAAAAGCCAAAGTGAACTACAATTTGGAACGGAGAGAGTACTAAACTATCAGCAACTACTGATGCTACTAGGCACTAGCAGTGAAACATACGATACAAGTAGAAGTGTAGTGCTTATTTACATGCGAGCTGGTTGGTCACTTTTATTGCAGCCGTGGGCAAGGCCAAGAAATATTTGGTCAGCTCATTACTGCTCAGTACATTTTGCAGCAATGATATGCCAAGACTCGATTGAATATATAATGACTAAAGTTAGAAGCACACCGGCCGCCATGGCTTCCTAATGCACACAACCTGGAACATTTGGATGGTGCAATCCATGGGTTTTTTTTCAGCACAAATTTCCAGTAATCAAAATTCATAATTTTACAACCATGAGATACTACTACAAATTTAGCACCTAGCATTCATGAGAACGATAACTCAACATCAAGATGCCTGCACCCATGCATGTCAATTAGGGATCCTTCTTGAGAACAATACTTCCAGTAATTATTGGTGTACTAAGGTAGTTGATCACAACACTGCTTGCTGCCATAGAAAAATAAGCACGCAAAATGTTGGAAACAAATTAAGCATAAATCCTGTCGCCTGTACTATTCACTCCGATGCATCTCCATCGTCGATCTAGACTCTAGAACACTATGCAATCTCGGAATCGATAAGCATAAATCCTTTGGATTAATCCACAAGCACAATACATATGCAAAGGGGCGTGTAGCAACTGGGTCCTTGGCGGAGGAGAGCTTGAGAGCAGAGGAGGTGAAGGCGCAGCGACAGTGGAGGACCTGGAGGTTGCAGCGAGGCATCGTAGCGCGCAGCTGCGAGCATGCGACGGCGCGGCGGGTCGGTAACGTGGTCTGTAGTGAGGTCGCGTTCGCCGGATGAGAAATCGAATTAGGACTAGTTTGTGAGCTGCGACGCCAGTCAAAACAATTCTAACTTCACCTTATATTCCTCGTGCATCCCATTCCCAGGAAACATTGAGTCAACGGCATCATCCCTCTGGCCTCTCTCATCCTTTCGCGTTTTTTTTTTGACAAGACATCCTTTCGCGTTAGTCTCTCACTGATGAAACGGGTTGGGAGGCTGGAGGCTCTACTCTACAATTTGAAATGCTCTTACTTGCGGATGCTATTTATGTAGTTGCGCGTAGTGAGCATGAGTGACAGTACAACAACAACCAAAGAGTTAACGTCCCCCCCAAAAAAAAAAAAAAAAAAAAAACTCCGAAGACTTAATGAAATAAACCGACTGCATCATCATCTCTACTTGATTTGCCGGCAAAAATTGCAGTAGTCATAAAGGTGAAACAAATCATGGCTGGCACAAGCTTGATTTGTCAAATTCATCTCTTCTTTGACAAGGATACTCCAAAATTGTGATAATTTTCATAAATTATGCATTTATGATAATTATCATTTCAAAATAATATAAACCAGTGACAACATTGTAAAAGTACAAAACTCTTGGGTGTGTGTGGCTACAGAGGCCAAAATCTTTCCATTTCTAAATACAATTTATGTGATTCTTGGCCCAGTTTAGAGAACAAACCGATCCCTTGTAATCACAAAGCTAGCAACAAAGCACACATTTCGAAGAACGTGAGCTTCTATCACGAACCGTCTCTTTGGTTTGATGGTTGGAGCCAATCCGACGGAGCCGACCCGTTTTTGGAGTGTTTGGTTGGGGAGCGGTGGGGGCGGAGCCAACCCGAGAGCGAATATTCGCCCTCGATCTTGGGTTCGCTCTGTCCGCTGAAATCGGGCGGACGGAGTCAACCCAACTGGGTTCTGTCTCCTCACACCTGCCCGTTTCTCTCCATCTCCGTTGAAATCTCGGAGGTCTAGTAGCGGGCGCCGAGCAAGTCCGGCGCGGCGGGCGCGTGAGGTCCCGGGCGGGCACGCCGCTAGGGCCGGACGGGCGGGGCGTGCATCGCGTCCCCAGGCGGCGCTGGGGCGGGGCGCGTCTGGCGACGTGGGGCTGGGCGGCGGGGGCGGTGGTGGGGGGGCGGAGGGAGGCAGGGGGCGGCGGGGCTTCTAGGCGCGCGACGACGGTGGAGGTCGTGGTAATGCGTCGCGAAGGAAGAAGAAGAAAGGGTGAAAAAATTCAATTTGGTTTCTCTTACAGATTCCCGATGCAATAGTGCTAGAGAGAAGATTTTGTGGATCCGTGCTTGATTAATTTCTAGAAAGTTCAGGGTTCCCGATGAAAAGTGCAACCCAGTACTGTAGCAATGCTGTGAAATCCATCCATTTCAATTCCTTCATCCAAACAGAAAAAAGGGTGAGCGAACCCAACCCAACCTTTACAACCAAAATGAGAAGGATTCGAGTCGTCCCAAAACAAGGGTTGGAGGCAACCCAACCCACCGATCCACAACCAAACACACGGGAACTGCGTTTTACCGCGCTTCACTGGTGCGTCCTCACTGCATTCTGAAGAACAGTAGCTTCTCAGTGTCCCTCTGTTGCTTTTTGGATCTCGGTTCTTCACCTAAAATTCCCATTGCATCCCATCCCCAAAAGTTCTTGAGAGTCTTGACCCGCTGTTCCATTTGCCATCGCCTAGTATATTCTCCTCCATAGAGAGGACGCGTTGGAGCTCGTGCAGAGGAAGCTCACTCACCTTCGCAGATGGAAGACGTAGTTGGACTCGAAGTTCAGCATAAGATTCATCACCAACTTAAGCTTACATTACTCACACATAGGGTTCTAGAGAATGTGTTCACAGAATCACAATCAAGGCCATATAAGCTTGTTGGATCTTAACCAGGAAACCAGCTGGGTTGCCCAGTCCTAGCTCGCAGAACACTAGTCCATATGCATTTTGACTGCTATTGGGCATCCATAGACCTTATCCACATCGCTCTGGTTAATGTCCTCACTCCTCCCTCATTCTCGTTCTCCCTCAATTGGCCAATGGAAAAAGGCAGGTTTAGTTCTACAATCGTACTTTCAACTCGATTGGCTCCGATGTAGTTCAATTCCTCTTCATTGAAAAGTTCGGCCAGCCACGAAGGCCAAGCGGTGGGGAAGAAACAAGCTCAGTTTCACCTCCCATGGTCATGGCAGAGCTAGCAGCAGCCATGATCGTGCGGATGCAAACAGAGGCGTATGGGCGGATGGCCTGCCGTGTTCAGATCTGGGAGGATTTTTTTTTAAAAAAAAGTTTTATAACTTGGCTTTTTAGAAAGCCAACATGGTTTGTAACGAAATCCATACTGCTGGGGATACCAGCTACAAAGATAAGCTCGATGAAAGCTAAAGGATGTGTAGCTCCTCGTATCATCTACACTGACGACGGAAGGTGACGATCCATGGCCATGTTGGCACAGAGCAATTTCTTTAAGGCTTGAACCAAATTAAATTGGGTGCGAGAGAGGCTCGAACTCTGAACCTCAGGATTCCTGAACTCAACCTGCCGCCTGAGAGTTACTCGCTCAGTTCCTTCTCATTGTGAAGTTCTGATTCACTCTTTCTTGGATTGGTTCTTCAACTAAAATTCCCAATGCATCCCATCCCTAAAACCTCTTAACCCGTTGTGCCAATTGCCAGCCATCTCCTATTACACTCTCCTTTGTCCATCTCATCTCCCTATGCTGTTCTCTCAGCCAAATGTATATACGCTCGATGGAGAAGCTAGCTCTTCATTTATAAGACAAGAAAATGAGTCGAATAATGCAATATAATGTGGTGCAGGGTCACTAGCATAGACGGTGTTCCGCTTTATTGTCTTTTAGAGCAAAATTGTTTCTTCTTTTAGTACGACCTTTCAGCCGCGTCGTTTGAGCCGGCGATGTGTGTAAGTGTTTGTCATGTCTTGGGGCCAAGGCGTCTTGGCTAATGTGGGCATCGTGTTGAACTCTAATTTCTCTTAAAGCAATACGTGCAATGTGCACGGTTTTGAAAAAAAATTGTGATACCATATTTATTCTCTAGTTAAGGCGTTTTCTTACAAGCTATCAAAACTAAAGGTACTGTAGATTAAGGCCGGTCTAAATAGGGTTTCATAAACGTTTCATGCACATTAAATAGGGCGCCACATCAGCAAAAGTCCACTTTCTGCATTAAACGCTGAGGAGAGAGAAGAGAAAAGTTTCATCTTGGTGAAACTCTCTTGACACGAATACCAACTATCTCTGAGTTATGAAATTAAATGCATATGAAATCACGTAATAAAACTCTTAATTGAGAATAGGGGTTTCGTCGAAGTTTAATTTCATTTTATATGACATGGCAGTCTTGGAAACAACGTAATGAAACTCACCATTGCGACTGCTAGTTGGTGCGACATTCAAAGTAGCAAGCATATGGAAAAAGGCATTTGTCAGAATATGTTTTCATTTTCAACGCTCCAAATAAATAATATTCTTTCTTTATAAACCCTCATGAGTAGTGATTCCATCACATTACACACTACTAGTATAGTGCCCGTGCTAACGCCACGGCCTCATTTCAGGGATGCACATAAAAACAATCAAACGACAATAATTTTTCCCATAATTCAACTTTAACACAACTGTAATATATATTAATCACAAAAAGTTATGCATAACAAGACATAATAAACAATGATACAACCTCTAGCCATGACCTATGGAGGATCCATTTTGCATATGTCTCTTGGATCCACCTCGACCACTAAGGATGCTCTTATCAAAGACTATCGGCAGGTCACTCACCATCACCTGATCGGGAACACCATATGCCTTCATCTCCAACTACACCTTTCCTGTCTCTCTAGGAGAAATAAAACAATCAATATTTTTTCCAACCCTGTCTCCAAGGAAAACAGATACATGGTAAGTACCAAGAAAAATGATGTGCCATGTGAGACGATGATGAGTGACTTGGTAGCTTGGTGATACCGTTTAAAGCCGTGTTCAAAAACAATATATATATCCCCTGTTTTAAAGGCGGCTAGGCGTCCAGGCGAGTGCTGGGTACGCCTGGACGCCTAGGCGGCGCCTAGGCGACAAGGCGCCCTGTTTTACAAGGCGAGCTAAGTACGCCTGGACGCCTAGGCGACGCCTTTAAAACAGAGTATATATCTTAATCAAGCGCAAGCAGATTAGATCTTGGAGATAGCAAAAACAAACTACACTGTGTAAGCCTATTGCCTTAACATTAGAGAGGGACTTAACCATTTCAAATGTGCTGGACTATTTATACACCAACAGTTCAAGGATGACTTAAAATAAGTTATATAAGTCCCGAGCAAAGTACTGCAAGACATCCAGTTAAAAGAGAAAATAAGCCACATATGTGAGCCAAACAAAGAAGTGGGAGAAATGTACTGATTTGCAATAGACACCAAAATGTTCTATCATGTTGAGTGGAATAGTCTGGTACTCAGACACAGGCTCATCTGGTGGCTTGTAATCTTTTGGGTATGTCCTAAAAGCTCGAATTTCCACTTTACCAGCAGAAACAGTCCTTGGGGGCTTGTAATCTTGCAGCTTCAGTTTTCTTCTAAGCTTCGACATCAAAAGGATCAGCATATATACAATAAAGCCTGCAAAAAAGGCAAATGTATCAAAAGGACCACACTATCATTTAACAAGTTGGCAAGTTAAATAATCGCAGTGCATGCTAAAACACAATAATGGTGTATATGATTCGAGGCAAGTTAATACGGTAATTATGCATACAAAGTAGCAGCACTAACCAAACTACCAGATCCAATATCTGTGTTGCCCGGGCTCAACTTCTCATTGGACTGATAAAGCTTCTGCACAAATGAGCTACCTGAACCTGCAAATTCGAAACCACTTTGCATGTAAAATTTCACAAGAAAAATAAAGGGAGGAACCAAGGAACTCTAATTCCGATCAATGAATGTGATAGATGACTACAAGAGCAAGCATTCGAAAATATAATATGATCAGGCACATACCAGGCCAGGAAGTATATTCTTCTAAGAATTGAAAGAACAATAATTCAGCCTATCTTCAGATTACTGTACACAGCTCCACTTTCAGGACGTTCCCAGGTTATCAAATGCTCAACGCTCAAGATCCCATCTCCCTGAGTGAAAATGGACGAATGTCTACTATCTAGAAAAAAATACAGGGGCAGGCAGGAACAAGTCATATTCTCAGCACGGGTGGATTACAGACACGCCAGATGTGAATGTGATAAGAAACCTGACCTCCGCAATGCTGAACAAGATACGGTGTTAGCATTCAGATCCCATCATTGATCATCCTAATCTCTGTAGCACAGAACGAACCAATCCAGCCAAAATGCAGTATCACCACGCCAGGCTGATATTACCGTGTTTGATGGACAGTGCCGCCGATGGAGGAAAACACAGCGACGTCGAGCACACAGCGCGCACGGAGAGCACGACCGTCGGAGGGCGAGATGGACGCCGATGCCGCGGAGGGCGAGATGGACGCCGCAGCCGAGAGCCGAGGGAGATGGCCGGCCGCGGAGGCCGAGGAGATGGCCGGCTGCGTCGGCTGTGCCGCGGCGGCCGAGGAGGAGGCCGCTGCAGCGACGGCACGGCTGCGTCGGCTGCCGCCGAGGCCGCGGAGGAGCGACGGCGGCTGCAGCCGCGGCTGTGTCGGCTTCGTTGTTGGGATTGGGAGTGACTGCGGCGGCGAAGGAACTGCAGCCGCGGAGAAGGAATCGGCGCCGAAACCGGAGGTGGCTCCCTCGTCGTCGCTGGCCTTTGCTGCGGATTAGCGCGTACCATCGCGCGAGGAGGATAGTACCGCCGTCGTCGCTGGGATTTTTGGAAACTTCCGATTGGGAAGGTGCGCGTGATTAACGCCTTCGTCTGACGGTCCGTGGGAGGCGGAAGGGGATTAGCGCGTGGATTACCTTGACACAATCAACCATGACCCTTGGATTATGAGTGAAGTAAGAGAGAAAGATGAGATTGAATCAAGGTGTCCGTTTTTGAAATATTTTGAATTTTTTTAGACGTTTGTTTCCATTTGCGGCAAAGATAAAGAAAGTTGGTGTATTAGTAGGGTAGATAAGCGATGTGGGTTAGGGACTGGGCAATGTGCACAGGCGCACCAAAAAAAATCCATGATGGGCTTACTTAATTAGCACCCCACACTGAGTTCTTTCTCCATTCTATTTTCATGGCCAACCTACGCGCGCTGTTACACCATATACATCTCAATCAGCACACCGAGGAGGCCGAGGTTCCGGTTCTACAGTACTTTAGTTCTATCTCACGCGGCGTTGCCCACCCATCCGATGCGAGTATCGACGGCATCCAGTGCCCTTCATATTCCGCATGCATCCCAATCCCAACAGTAGATCAATTCTACCAAGCAGTCTGCTCCTCCCGATTATGTGACATTTTTTCTGCAACGACCGAGAAAAACCTGACAACGAGCTTCTTCTATACTACTCCCTCCGTTCCAAATTATATATAGTTCACTTTTTGGCTTTTCTGATACATTAATTTTGTTATCTTGGCCTGGTTATACACTATGCCTGAATACATAGTAAATCAAATGAATCTGTAAAGAAAAGCGAACTACAATTTAATCGGGAGGAGGATTAAACTATCAAGAACTACCGATGCTATTAGCAGTAGCAGTGAAACATATGATACAAGTAGAAGTGTAGTGCTTATTTATATGGCGCTTGGTTGGTCACTTTTATTGCAGCCGTGAGCAAGGCAAAGAAATATTTGGTCAGCTCATTACTGCTCAGTACATTTTGCAGCAATGATATGCCAAGACTCGATTGAATATAATGACTAAAGTTAGAAGCACACAGCCATGGCTTCCTAATGCACACAACCTGGACATTTGGATGGTGCAATCCATGGGTTTTTTTTTCGGCAAACTTCAACCGCTGACACAAATAAGAGACAAATTTGACACTAGAAGCTTGTGCTAGCCATGATTTGCTTCACCTTTAGGCTGACAATTTTCATTTCAAAATAATATGAAACAGTGACCGCTCGACGATATACACGTATAAGAAGGTGATTCACTGTCAGCACAAATTTGCAGTAATCATAAATTCATAATTTTACAACCATGAGATACTACTCCAAATTTAGCAGCTAGCATTCATACTCAACATCAAGATGCCTGCACCTATGCATGTCAATGAGGGATCCTTCTTGAGAACAATACTTCCAGTAATTATTGGGTGTACTAAGGTAGTTGATCAAAACACTGCTTGCTGCCACAGAAAAATAAGCATGCAAAATGTTGGAAACAAATTAAGTATAAATCCTGTCGCCTGTACTATTCACTCCGATGCATCTCCATCGTCTAGAACACTATGCAATTTCGTAATCCACAATATATATGCAAAGGGGCGTGGAGCAACTGGGTCCTTGGCGGAGGAGAGCTCGAGACCAGAGAAGGTGAAGGCGCAGCGACAATGGAGGGTGCAGCGAGGCATCGTTGCGGGCAGCTGCGAGCATGCAACGGCGCGGCGGATGAGCAACGTGCTCTGTAGTGAGGTCGCGTTCGCCGGATCGATCAGACATCGAAGTAGGACCACAGTTTGTGAGCTTCGAGGCCAGTCAAAACAATTCTAACTTCACCTTATATTCCTAGTGCATCCCATTCCCAGAAATCATTGAGTCAACGGCATCATCCCTCTAGCCTCACTCATCCTACCGCGTCAGTCTCTCACTGATGAAACGGGTTGGGAGGCTGGAGGCTCTACTCTACAATTTGAAATGCTCTTACTTGCGGGTGCTATTTATGTAGTTGCGCGTAGTGAGCATGTGTGGCAGTACAAAAACAACCAAAGAGTTAATTAACGTCCAAAAAAAAAAAAATCCAAAGACTTAATGAAATAAACCGACTGCATCATCATCTCTACTTGATTTGCCAGCACAAATTTCCAGTAATCATAAAGGTGAAGCAAATCATGGCTGGCACAAGCTTGATTTGTGATAATTTTCATAAATTATGCATTTATCATTTCAAAATAATATAACCAGTGACAACATTGTAAAAGTACAAAACTCTTGGGTGTGTTTGGCTACAGAGGCCAACATCTTTCCATTTCTAAATAAGAGTTATGTGATTCTTGGCCCAGTTTCGAGAGCAAACAAGTCCTTGTAATCACAATTCACAAAGCTAGCGACAAAAGCACACATTTTGAAGAACATGAGCTTCTATCACGAACTACGTTTTACAGCGCTTCACTAGTGCCTCCCCACCGCATCCTGAAGACCAGGAAGCTTCTCGGGCTCCCTCCATTGCTTTTTGGATCTTCGGTAGGTTCTTCACCTAAAATTCCCATTGCATCCCATCCCCAAAAGTTCTTGACCCACTGTTCCACTTGTCATCTCCTAGTATATTCTCCTCCACAAGGAGGATGTGTTGGAGCTCGTGCAAAGGAAGCTCACTCACCTTCGTAGATGGAAGATGTAGTTGGACTCGAAGTTCGGCATAAGATTCATCACCAACTTAAGCTTACGTTACTCACACACAGGGTTCTAGAGAATGTGTTCACAGAATCACAGTCAAGGCCATTTACCTGTTGGATCTTAACCACGAAACCAGCTGGATTGGGGGCGTGCTAGGTGCGGCCTGATCGGCCCGTCAGACCAGGGCAGGCCCATGACGCGACGCACCGCCTCACCCTGGGCCGGCCCACCAACTCCTTCTTCCTCCTCCCAACGCGCTGCTGCCGCCTTCTTCTTCTTCACGACGCGCCGCCTACTTTGGGTATAAAAAGGAAGGTTTAGAGCAATTCTAATGGAAGCCCCTACTTTGGGAATTAAATGTAACACTAGTGGGACTCCTAAATTAACTTTTATTTTTCATGCCCTTCTAAAATTCACTCCCAAGCACCTAGCTGTAGAAGCCTCCTATCCACCCTCTAAATAAAAAATAGAGTCCATTTCATTCCACTAGAGTTGATTGTAAATTTGGACTCTTAAATTTAATAAGCTAGAAGTGTATTTTTAGGAGGGATGGTTGGAGTTACTCTTAGTTCTACAATCCTAGTTTCCACTCGATTGGCTCCCAATCCTAGTTTCCACTCGATTGGCTCCGATGCAGTTCAGTTGCTCTTCATTGAGAAGTTCTGATTACCATTGCATCGGTTCCATCCCCAAAGTTCGTCTCCTATTATATTCTCCTGTGTCCAACTCTTTTTTATAAACCGGGCCGTTACCCGTACTTCATTAAGAGGCTCCTTTGTCCATCTCATCTCCCTATATTATTCTCTCAGCCAAATGTACTTATACGCTCGATGAATTAAGAAGCTATTGTAAGACATGATAACCTTTTCTAATAAGCTATCAGAATTTACTACAGGTACTGTAGGTCGGTAGTGGTTGGTGCATTCAAAGTGGCCAAGTAGGAGAATTAATAAAACAGTAATAGTAGTTTAAAACATATGGTGAAAAGACATTTGCCCAAAAATGGTTTTCATTTTGGACGATGCACAATAAATAAATAAAAGTACCTTTTTTTTTTTATCTATAAACAGCAGTCATTAATCTAGCGCATAGAGAAGGGATAGGAGAAAGAAGATATGAGAGAAGTAGACTATACTAAGTTTACAACTTTGTGAGAATAAAGCAGGACATGTATTAACGATGAAATTAAATACATCCTAGTGGCTAAGTATTGGGGGTTTTTTTTTTTGACTGGCTAACTATTGTATTGATAGACTACTAATAGTGGTCTATATATAAACCTACATATTGGTAGACTGAGAATAAAAGCCAGAGTACCAGGTATCTTATTTAGGAAGATATCATTAGGATAGAAGAAACTTTGACGACTACTATAGAATGCCTCCCACTCCAACCTGCAGGCACAAGCAGTGGCAATCAAAGTAGGTGCTTCTCTCATGGGTCTGTTGCCAGCTGGATTACTGCTTTTGAGCAGCTGCGGACTTTTCTTCCTTCGAGCATTTTCTCCTGTTTTCATGAAAAGGAACCACATCTGTTAGGAATCGAAATCTCAAAAACACAAGCTGATTTAATTTCGTGAAAAAAGAGCAGCATAAAAGACATCAAAATAATGTTGCATAGTTTGATGCTAACATTAGAAATGGTTTTAGTTTATTATACTCCTTGTACAAAGCAAATGCACATAAGATTCATTGAGGACCATAATTAAAGTTGCATAAACAAAAAATGTTAAGATAGCTAACGTATAGACTTGCCATTTTGATCACGCTCTTGTGTACACCAAACTTAAATTGCGTAAACAAAAAAAATGTTAAGATAGCTAACATATAGACTGCAATTTTGATCTCGCTCTTGTGTGCCAGATAGATGGGTGCTTGCCCCCAGAAAGTAACAAATGTCAACTTCGTAACACTGTCTCGTCACATTTGTGTGCACTGTTAATATGTGGTTTCTTTTTTCAACTAAGACTGATAGAATTGTGCTTGTCTCATTCATATGTACATTCCAGGAAGCAAGGCTGAAGACGAGGCCTAAGACTTAATATAAAATAAATTATTTGACAAATCCTATTACATTTAAAAACAATAAAAAAAAGGGTGAGCAAAGTAAGTGAACAAAAAACTCTCCTTTGTTTGTCCCATCTATAAGAGGAGAGAGCATATGAAAAATGTAACCCATTCTTTGGTTTCTTTAGCTCACACTGCCCATTCGCTGGGAGCCACAGGAGCATGCTAATCTCAGTGCCTATCAGAAGGAAGCAACTGCATAGTAAAATGGCATGTGTCATAGTCTTTGCCATGAGGAGACAATTCGTTCTGCACTTTAATAAAGAGATTTTAGACAATTTGGGCACTCTGCTTGAACAGGGTGCAATAAACTATCCTGAATAGTTTTGCCCCTGTGGTGTTGGTTTTGAATGCCCAGGTAATAGTTAATTGAACAGCTAGAGCACACTACAATCAATGCACTTTTTTTTACCAGAATAACAACAATATTTGTGCAGATAATTAGAGAGACTAACAGTGCCTATCAGAAGGAAGCAACTGCATAGTAAAATGGCATGTGTCAGTCTTTGCCATGAGGAGACAATTAGTTTTGCACTTTAATAAAGAGATTTTCGACAATTTGGGTCACTCTGCTTGAACAGGGTGCAATAAACTATCCTGAATAGTTTTAATGCCTAGGTAGTTAATTGAACAGCTAGCTCACACTACAATCGATGCACTTTTTTTTTTACCAGAATAACCACAATCTTTGTGCAGATAATTAGAGAGGCTAACTAGTACAAAATGTAAGGGATGAGGAAGAAGGCTACCTCAGTAAAACGCAGTAGACCCTCTTCATGATATTCTTGAAAATCCCGGCTGGAGCGATCACTGTGTTTGCGGCCAGCGAGGATCTCTCCATAGGTCCTGTCAGCGAACTTGTTTGGATGGTATTCAAACGACGAATCATTCAGAGAATCCGCAATCTTCACCCTTTCCTTGAAGATCTCAAATCGCCTCGTCTCCTCCTCATGATTCGGGTATACCCTGCCCACCCGCTTCATCCACTTATGGAACCTTGCTTCCATGTCCACATCCCGCTTCTCCATGTTAGTTACCTGCACCTGCATGAGCTTGTTGTCTGTGACCTCAGGCTTCTTGCTACACACCTCCTTGGTGTCCTTGGCAGTCACGTCGTTATCTACAGGTCCCAATGCATGGCGTAGGTGGTTCATGACTAGAGGTCACACAAGCAACAAAGCAAATAACCAGAAATCCAGAAACAAGTTCAAATCAGACCTGCATCATATGGATATTCCTTGAAAATCAAGATTCCTAGTCCTCCTCCAAGCAACGTGGTCACGACCGCAGGGCCAAAGGCGTTCTCACCAGCGCTGAGGTCCCTCTGTTTTCATATCAGAAACATAAGCCGCGATTGAGAAAGAAATTTTCGATCTGAGATCTGGTGGAAACGGAGACTCACGAGTGAGTGTAGAGAACGTCTTGGCCTGCCAGCCGCCGGCACAGAGGCTGCCTGGGAGACGATTCCCGGCAAGAACTCGGCCTGCCGACTGCAGATCTTGCGTGGATAGAACCTCCGGGTGAGGAGGTAACCGAGGGACCGGAGAGACATGGTCTCGATCCCTGCCTCCGCCGCCGGCTCGACTTCCCCGTCGCCGCTCAGGTCCGCCGCCGCCGCTAGGCAGACTTCTTCGCTCTCGTCCCCAGCCGCCGGCTCTCGCGAATATTCTAGGTCAGGGAAGGAGGGAAGTTTTTTTTTTTTTTTGAGAATAAGGGAAGGAGGGAAGTGGGTGGGGGTGCTCCTATATAGGGCTGAAGAGGTCTAACGGGCCTAAAATCGAACAGCCCAGTCTGCGATTGGAATTGCGACTGAATGCAGATTTAACCCATGGAGGCCCACCAAACGGAAAGTGCGCAGCCCAGAATGTGGGAGAGGCCGCCTTCTTTTTTCTGAGAGCAGGAGGCCGACTATATTTGATGTTTGCTCTGTTTCCGAATATATATATACTAGCAAAAATATATTGTTACCATCAAATAACTTTAAGGGCTACAAGATCTAGCCTCTCTTATAAAGTTTGTTGTGATATCTTGTATGATGTTGTTCGCATCTCAACGACGCTTCTTTGCTCTGAAGTCTCAATCCCATTGTCCGTGACCTAGATGGATCGATGCTAGTTCTGCAACTCGCGACGGCCAGCAACCCTGATGGCACATTTGCACTGCTTGGCTCCAGAGTTGCAATCCCCTTATCGTGCGCCTCGACGGATCAGGCTGCTCCATGCCAAATAGCAAATCGGGACGGAAGACGGCAAGCCTCCGATCCCAAAGTCAGTAGGGCACCATGATTTTTAAACTATCAAGGCTCTTCCACCTTTTGTTTCTCTCTTGCATCCTTACATTGGGAACCCTATATTTCTTTCTATTCTCTTCTCGTTCTAATCTCCGTTTGCACGTCGTATTAGAGACCAATGTTGTGACGTGGTGATTGGGCAAGCGGAAGAAAAAGTGGTGAAAAAAAAAGAGCAAAAATTTTGGCTCTTTATTAACATATAGATATAGATATAGATATCGCTATAATGCACTTGGTAGAAATAATCTATATCTATACCTACTAATAAAGAGAGAAAATTTCAGTCCCACCTCTTTTTTCACCTTTTTTTTCTGCCACCCTATTCTGCCTTGGATGTCGGCCTGCCCGTGGTTCCTCGGTAGACTCCCTGTCCAATACAAACTGTCCGCCTGACTTTGTGATCCGACTCTCTCCGTGATGGCTCAGGTCTCCCAATTATTCTCCAATCCCGTCCAATTGTAGAAGAGGAAAGACCCGGTCCGCCCGGCTGCGGCCCGACATCATCTCCTAATCAGTGCACCACAAAAAGGAAGCCCGTCTCCGTCTCTGAGCGCCGCCGTTGCCCAACCTCACTCGCATGCCGCCGCGTTGTCACCCCCACCCTCACTCCAGCTCTAATCAACGCCAGTGCCCAGGAGTAGTCAGAGACCCTAGGGTTCGCGAGGACAAACGCCACCGCCGCTAAGGTTTCCTGGCCGCCGCCATGCCTAATCCGAGGTACAAGCACTCTGGACTCGATCTAGGTCGTCCTCATCCACGACCAAGGCTGTCAGTGGCTTCTACTCCTCGTGATACAAATACCCATGCAACGACGACAACTCTCGTGAGGACTATGTGTCTTGGTATTCACCCGTTCAACGCCATTCAATTGAACCAATCTGTTCAATCCTATGTGTTGATGCGTAAATCAATTAGCTTTTTTTTCGTGTGTTTTCCCGCCCAAATCTTAATCTCAGATTAATTTTGTGTGAATTTTTCCTGCAGGCTCGCGTCCACATCAGTTATCTTGTAGTGGGAGAGAGGAACATGAGTTGAATCCGTGAGCCTTCTTAGACACCATGTTGCACATGTAATTAGTTAGTGAAATGCCAAATAAATATCAAAGCATTGAAGTGCCTTCACATCATATTGTGCTTAAATTTTCTATGCTTCGTGATCATGCATGTATAGCTAATCTATGGTGCATGCATCTGTTTGGTATAGTGCTTTCTCAAGGGATAAATGCATGAGCTGTGAAGAAGTTTGCAGTTGCAATGGCCTAATGATGCATACTCACAAGGTTCAGAACAATGCATCCCATTACTCAAATCTTTGTTCTGTCTATCTGAATACTTGTTGCACCAGGTAGTTTTTTTTTTTTTTTTTTTGATAAAGCATACCTGTATTAATTAAAGGAAAAGCAATACAAGTACACCGTATAAGGATACGTATGACAGCTACCCCACCTATAATCTATCGGGACCCCAAAGAAATAAAGGAAATTACAAACTGGTCCTTAGACCCTTCCGAAACGGACACCGGCCGCAATCGCCGCCGCCGAAGACCGCCGCCACCAATCGCCGCCACCAAGCCCGGCACCAAAAGCCTAAGAAACCCCGCCGTGAGGTGGACTGCGAGAAGACGCCGATGTCGCAAAAGCGAAGAAGTCGCTTGAACGCCCATCCGCCGATCACTATTCGTGTTGAGACGACGATGGTGGAGCCGACGATAGCATCCTCCGTCGCGGTGAAGCCGAATCCAATCTTCCCGAAGACCCGCAGCCACCACCGCATCCACGAAAGTAGGGGCCGGAGCCTCCACGCACCAAGACGCGAAGACCTCGCCAAATTAACACTCCTAAACAAGATCCAAGAACGGACCTTACCTCCACACCCTCGCCGCCGGGCGCCGAGACGAACGCCACCGAGACGGGAAGAGAGCGAGAGGACATTATTCCCCGACGAAGACGCCGCCGCCGCCTCAACGCCATCGCCGAAACCGTAACATAGACCTAACCCTAACCCTAGCTCCGTGGACACACCACCTACTCAAGGAAACACCGACCACACGCCCATCGCCGGGCATGGAGGCCAGCTCCCCTTGGGTGGTTTATTTCTCGACGATTCATGTCCGAACCGTTTATTTCCGATCCGGATGGAACCGGCGAAAAGAAACGGTGGGTGAAAAAAAAAGCGCGTAAATTTCTTCGCTTTATTAGTAAACTAGCAAATTTGCCCGTCGCGATGCAACGGGAGAAAAATCTATACATATCAATGGAAAACAATGAGAGAAATAATACGTATGTATTTATGCTTTATCATTTTTATAAAATCTCAAGTCCATAATTTATTTATTATATTGAGAACTGATAAAATATGTAATTCTAATATCTAGTGCAGCATATATATATTTGTAAAAATACGTGAATGGTAATGAACAACGGACGATACTGGCGAGGGACTCGCAACCTTTCCATCGCCAGAACACCACCCCCCACGCTCCATCGCTCTCAGCTAGTGGCCCGCCTAATGGCCCGGCTCCGCCGCCCCGCCCGCGGCGCCGTCAACCTCCAAAGAACCTCCAAACCAAGATCCTCGCCCCGCTCCGCCCGCCCGCGCCGGGCGCCCTAGGGCTCGCCGGGACCTTAGGGCGCCCGGCGGCAGCCTCTCCCTCCCCCCCTTTCTTCTTCTCCTAACCCTAACCGACCGACGCCATGGCCACCACCCCGCCCGAAGCTTGAACCCAAGCGACCATGGCGACCTCGGCTCCCCGGGCCGCCTACCCATACCCAATCTCGATGGGTTACGCCTTACGGCCAGAGCTCGGCGGTGGCTCACCGCCCGTATATGTATGTCCTGCATCGAGTCCGTGGCGGGCACGTCCGGTGCCATGTGCACGATCGAGTGCTTTGCGCCTACAAACTCGAAGCAAACTTGGAGCGGCCGAAAAAAAGAGTTGAAGGAAAAAGAGTCCTATACAGATATAAAGAAGAGAGGGAAGGAAAGGTGAAAGAAAACGGTGGTGAAAAAAAGTGGCAAAATTTTTTATGCTTTATTATTAGGTATAGACTAGTTAAATACCCGTGCGTTGGTACGGAATAAATAAATTTTATATAAAAAAGGAAAAAGTGTAGATCACCCCCTCAACTATGGGGTGTGGTCTTCTTAACCCACTAAACTTTGAAAGGGTCTAATTTACCCCCCCGAACTTTCTAAAACCGTCTACTTTACCCACAGGCAGGCGGTTTTTAGATGGCGGTTTGCTACAGTAATCATGGTTTTTGCTACAGTAACCGAATTTTTGAAAAATCATAGTAAATTACAGAAAAATCATAAAATAGAAAATCCAATTTTGTTGGACTTCACGTGAGTAGATCTACACAAAGGAACATATAATATGGTGTGCTTTTAGTACAAAGTTTTTTGCTAGAGCTTTAAATTTATTGAAAAATTCTAATAAATTTAAAGCTACAGCAAAAAAACTTTGCACAAAAGCACACCATATTTTATATTCATTGCATAGATTTGCTCATGTGGAGTCCAACAAAATTGGATTTTCTATTTTACGATTTTTCTGTGATTTACTATGATTTTTTCAAAAAATTCGGTTATCGTAGCAAAACCATGGTTATTATAGCAAACCGCCATCTAAAACTACCCCTGGGTAAAGTAGACGGTTTTGAAAAGTTCGAGAGCAAATTAGACCCTTTCAAAGTTTGGGGGTTAAGTAGACCACACCCCATAGTTGGGGGTGACCTAGACTTCTTCCTATAAAAACATAGATCGCATGATAAGATAACAATAAACCATGATATTAAAGTGACATTTAATCCAAACATTTTTTTTTTTTGAGTAACACAATCAATCATGGATATCACTAGTTTGTAAACTCTATTGCCGCATATATAGATTGATACACCATGAATCAAGCGTTTAGAATATAACATGTATAGATGATTTTACATTCATGTATTGCGCATATAATATACCCGTGTAGAGTCCGATAAACCATTTAGAAGTACTTACGGATATCAATAAATATGGTATTAGTTAAATAATATTTATACAATATAAATTGAATTAAAAATACATTGTATGTGTTAGTAATCTTCTATTTCCTCGCCTATTGCGTTAGAAGCTCCTTCCATATAATATTATTCGTGAAAATTTCATCAACCGCTAGGTCATCGTATCCTTACTTTTTTACTTGGTGTATTCTTTTTTATTTTTTCCAACACATTGATGAGATATCAAATATACTTATCAACATTAGCCACTTCATTCTATTCTATTAGGCTACAATGCATGAAGTATCCAAACTGAGAAGGCAAAACTAACTTCATTTATCTAACATTTGTGCTGCCTCATAAAGTCATAATCACATTAAGATGCCCACTGTTGGAACACTATTGACAACATCACATTACCACGGCATTCTTGATAGCTCTCATCACTCGCCACGAAGCATACGAGAACTCAACCGATTAGAAGGGGAGGGAGGCTTATGATGGGCAGATCAAGAGCAGGGGTGGGGTGGCGCCAACGACCGCGCTCAGCAGATGGGGCGAACGTGGTGCTTGTTTTCGAGCGGACGGGTGGCGTGGGGGCGCCGGTTCCGCGAGAGACGGGCGGGCGATGACCGCCGCCAACAGCGCGCCGCGGCGGCGACGGGCGGGCGTGGCGCTTCGTCGTCGGAGCGGGCGGTTCCGGGGGCCGCCGCGGTCAAAAGGCGGCATCGGCGACGGCACACGTCCCCCGCCCGGCACATTTGGTGTTAGGGCGAGCATGGAAGGCGGGGGATTGGGAGGGAGCGGATGGTTTTCTTTTTACGGAGAAGAAGGAGGGTGGGGTGCGTTTTTTTTAGGAGAGAAGGTGCGAGCGTGATTGGTAGGTGTGCGAGTGAAGGTTTCTTTTGTTTCTTTCCTCCTACAATTAGGGTGTTGCATGCTTATTATTTTTAAATCATGGTGTTGCATGCGAGGTTTTATTCTTTCTTTTTTTTCTCCTCTAATTATATTGTTTGTTTTCTCCATTATTGGGTGTTACATGCCTTTTATTTTTTAAATCACGGTGTTGCATGCGAGGTTTTATTCTTTCTTTTTTTCTCTCCTCTAATTATATTGTTTGTTTTCTCCATTATTGGGTGTTGCATGCCTTTCTTTTTTTAAATCACGGTGCGAGGGTGCGAGGGCAAGGTGAGAGCTCAGGCTTCTTCTTTCCTTTGTTTGTTGGTGTTAGGTGAGCATGGGAGCGGGAGGTGCGTGTTTTTTACGGAGAGAAGGTGCGGGCGTGATTGGTGGGTGTGCGAGTGAAGGTTTCTTTTGTTTCTTTCCTCCTACAATTAGGGTGTTGCATACCTTTTATTTTTTAAATCACTAATCACGTACAGTACTCTACCCTTATGAGCACCTCCGAAGGACTGGGCAGTGTCGACGTGAACGTCGCTTACCACTTAAAACATTACGTCGAAAAATCCTGGAAGAATTCCCAAGAAAAGGTGCGAGCACCAGGATTTGAACCCTGGTGGGTAGCGTCCCACTGAACCGTCTTACCATTGGACTACAAGCCAATTCGCACCAAAGTGACCAAACTAAAGTCTTATTTTTGGTATTTTTATGTTGTAGAGATATGCTGTAAAGAATTACACCCACCTGCTAATACACAACACGGGAACTGCACGCGCCATCGTAGTTAACGGGCCGATAACGGCGTTCCATCTCGATCGAACGTGGTGTGCCGGACAAATCCAAATCGTGTGCAACGTACCGGCCCGTTATTATGCGGACCTGTTTCTGTGTGGCCTCTGTTTTTTCGGAGGCGGCGGCGGCGCATACTGACGAGCGGATTCATGGTGCGCCTCTTCTTGTCCTCGACTCCATCGGCGATGGAGAACGTGTTCGCTTGTGCTCGGCTTGTCTTATTTCAGTTTATTCTCACTCACAAAATACTATTAAATCAGCCGAAATCAGCCATCAGCCTAGACCAGCCGAACACATTCAGAATCCCCTCGCTACCTCCGTCTTCATTGGCTGTGGAGCCCAGCCATCAGCAGAAGCGGCGCACACCTCCCCTACCAGTGCTTGTAGCGGTGGCAGCCTCTGGCCGCAGCGTCCCTTACCCTCCCCCGATGGATCAGATCGGGGCTTGCCTTCCACATGCCCTCAGGTGGTGGCAGCGGCAGCAGGCCGCTCCTTTTGCCGATTGTTTTCTATGCGTCAAGCCCCTGCACGTGAAATCCAGGTGTGTTTATTCCAATATACTCCTCTGTCCCAGAATTGAAGTCGCTTTAGACTTAAATGCCGTGCAGCCTCTGGCCAGTGAACCTGGACGAAACTACGAACCGGATCCATATGCTCGCGAGTGAACCTGGACACTCCACGGTCTCTCCAAAACGTCTTCTAAAAAGGGACGGAGGGAGTAATTTGGTTGTAGCTTGCAGATCCAGCGACCATTGATTAATTGATCTTGTTGCGGCTAGATCCCCTATTCGATAGTGGATAGCGTCTGGAGGCAGCGTCGTACCCTGCGATTTGCCATCTCTTGCATCGATCAGTCGTCGTTATCTACCTGCCGTGATCTACTTGGTGCCACAATCCCTTGGGCTATAGATGGATAATGATGTCTGGATCTCCTCTCCGCCGCCACTGACATATCCGATGAAAGATCAGCACTCCTCTCCGCCGCCACTGACATCTGGTGAAACAGTTGGCTGCTTGTTTGTAATGGGCATGGAGACACAACGGAGGAGCAATGGCACAAATTAGTGGAAGCTGATGATGTCACAAGTTGCTAGATCCCTCAGCATCCTGATGTTTGGTTCTTGCCACAAATAGCTTTTTTATGGTTTTATTAACAGCTGGACTCAATATTGTTTTATTATTGTTGTCGACATCACTAGTTAAATATGTAGTATATATATGGTGCACAAATTGTATTTATATACATTTTGTACGTACTTTAATTTCATACTTTTATTTGTGTACATCGATTGAACTAAAACTATATATATTTGTGTTATTTGTGCGCCGTATGTACATCATTAATAGTGTAGAATCGTATTCAAAAACCTATTTAAAAAATAATTTGAATCATCAAATGAAAAGAAACTGGAAAAAAAAACAGTATCTAGTCCCGGTTGTTCTTAACAAGAGGGACTAAATGTGCTGGCCACGTGGCTGGCCTCATTGCCTTCTGCGTGTCCCGGTTTGTGACAAGAACTGGGACTAAAGCTGATCTTTAGTCCCGGTCCTAGTTTTTCTGCAAACCTTTAGTCCCACTAGCGTAATCCCGGTTCCGCAATCGGGATAAAAACCCAGGACAATCGGGACTAAACCTAGTTTTTGCACTATCAGTCCAAGTTCAAGGTCTACAATGGGCATACCCAGTGTTGTAGGGTTCCACACTGCACGGGGTCTGGGGAATGGTATTTTAGCGCAAGCCTTACCCGCACCATGTGTAATATGCGGGGGCTGGGGCTTGAACCCGGGACCTTCCGGTTACAAGCGGCACTACCACTTGCACCAGGCCCACCAAGGTCTACAATACACAAGTAAATACCATAGGGTGGACTCTAACATATCCAAGTGCAGTAATGCATGGTAACATAACCAACTTTCTACAAGAGCTGGCAGTAGCAAGGCCAAATACAGAAAATTAAATTTAGCAGTCAATTAAAGGATACAAGAAACTTTAACGACTACTGCAGGCACAAGCAGTGGCAATCAAAGTAGGTGCTTCTCTAATGGATCTGTTGCCAGCTGGATTACTGCTTTTGAGCGGCTGCGGGCTTTTCTTCCTTCGAGCATTTTCTCCTGTTTTCATGAAAAGGAACCACATCTGTTAGGAATCGAAATCTCAAAAACACAAGCTGATTTAATTTCGTGAAAAAGAGCAGCATAAAAGACATCAAAATAATGTTGCATAGTTTGATGCTAACATTTGAAATGGTTTTAGTTTATTATACTCCTTGTACAAAGCAAATGCACATAAGATTCATTGAGGACCATAATTAAAGTTGCATAAACAAAAAATGTTAAGATAGCTAACGTATAGACTTGCCATTTTGATCACGCTCTTGTGTACACCAAACTAAAGTTGCATAAACAAAAAAATGTTAAGATAGCTAACATATAGACTGCAATTTTGATCTCGCTCTTGTGTGCACTGTTAGAATGTTAAGATATAGCTAACATATAGACTGCAATGTTAAGATAGCTAACATATAGACTGCAATTTCGTGACACTGTCTCGTCACATTTGTGTGTGCACTGTTAACACGTGGTTTCTTTTTTCAACTAAGATTGATAGAATTGTGCCTGTCTCATTTATATGTACATTCCAGGAAGCAAGGCTGAAGGCGAGGCCTAAGACTTAATCTAAAAGAAATTATTAGATAAATCCTTTTACATTTAAAACCAATAAAAAAAGTGAGCAAAGTAAGTGACAAAAAAACTCTCCTTTGTTTGTCCTATCTATAAGAGGAGAGAGCATATGAAAAATGTAACCCATTCTTTCGTTTCTTTAGCTCACTGCCCATTCGCTGGGAGCCACAGGAGCAATGCTAATCTCAGTGCCTATCAGATGAAAGCAACTGCATAGTAAAATGGCATGTGTCATAGTCTTTACCAAGAGGAGACAATTCGTTCTGCACTTTAATAAAGAGATTTTAGACAATTTGGGTCACTCTGCTTGAACAGGGTGCAATAAATTATCCTGAATAGTTTTAATGCCTTGGTAGTTAATTGAACAGCTAGCTCACACTACAATCGATGCACTTTTTTTACCAGAATAACCACAATCTTTGTGCAGATAATTAGAGAGACTAACTAGTACAAAATGCAAGGGATGAGGAAGAAGGCTACCTCAGTAAAACGCATAAGAAACTCTTCATCATATTCTTGAAAATCCCGGCTGCAGCGATCACTGTCTCTGTGGCCAATGAGGATCTCTCTATAGGTCCTGTCAGCGAACTTGTTTGGATGGTATTCAAACGACGAATCATTCAGAGAATCCGCAATCTTCACCCTTTCCTTGAAGATCTCAAATCGCCTTGTCTCCTCCTCATGATTCGGGTATACCCTGCCCACCCGCTTCATCCACTTATGGAACCTTGCTTCCATGTCCACATCCCGCTTCTCCATGTTAGTTACCTGCACCTGCATGAGCTTGTTGTCTGGAGATATTTGCTATTATAGAACTCCTAACATGGCGCTTTGCTATTATAGGACTTCTAACATTTGTTTTGCTCTAATGACACCCGAAACAATTACACTTTGCAAAACATGACATTTGAGTCATTTTAATTTATTTATACTATGAAATACATGTATTTGCCCATAATTAATACATCTATTGCCCTTTTGATCTATATGTAAGTTTCATCTACGCGATCACGGAGAGACCGACCGCGACCTGGGAGAGACCGACGCCGCGCCGCCCTGGTGGACTCCACGCGATCGAGAGAAGGACCGCCGCCGCCTTGGTGGACTCCATCGCGATTGAGAGAAGCCCCGCGTCTTTCTGCCATGCATGTATATGTTATACTCCGGCCGTATGCATGCGAGCCGTGTTGCCTGCCATGCTTGCTGTTTACGTGCTCGTGAGCCCGGGCTCCAGCAGGCCGGGACTCGACTCGGGAGGACCAGCTAGCTCCTGGGATTTGGCCGGCGCCGACGACTCTCAACCGGGATCGACCGGATGCACTGAGATACATGCAGGTTCGTGGTTGGGGGACGGCATGCGACCAGCGGTCGGCGCCAAAGCTGCTGATGCCTGCTGACCGGCCGGACGGCCGTTCGATCGCGCGCGCGTCGATTGTTCCACTGTGTACCTTCACGGCTTCACCGCCAACGCCACCACCATCCCTGGCCTACGGGTACGTGAACACTGAACAGGCACGGCCATTTGACTTACGCAAGTCTCGCCGCCAGATATGTATTGTACGGGACAGGCACTACAGCGCGGGCAATCAGTCCTAAATGGCGGCAGTACATGTATTATGGGCAAATACATGTATTTCATATTATAAATGAATTAAAATGACTCAAATTTCATGTTTTGCAAAGTGTAATTGTTTCGTGTGTCATTAGAGCAAAGCAAATATTAGGAGTCCTATAATAGCAAAGCGTAATGTTAGGAGTCCCATAATAGCAAATATCTCTGTTGTCTGTGACCTCAGGCATCTTGCTACGCACCTCCTTGGTGTCCTTGGCAGTCACGTTGTTATCTACAGGCCCCAATGCGTGGCGTAGGTGGTTCATGACTAGAGATCACACAAGCAACAAAGCAAATAACCAGAAATCCAGAAACAAGTTCAAATCAGACCTGCGTCATCTGGATGTTTCTTGAAAATCAAGATTCCTAGTCCTCCTCCAAGCAACGCGATCGCGACCGCAGGGCCAAAGGCGTTCTCACCAGCGCTGAGGTCCCTCTGTTTTCATCTCAGAAACATGAGCCGCGATTGAGAAAGAAATTTTCGATCTGAGATCTGTTGGAAACGGAGACTCACGAGTGAGTGTAGAGAACGTCCTGGCCTGCCAGCCGCCGGCACAGAGGCTGCCTGGGTGACGATTCCCGGCAAGTACTCGGCCTGCCGACTGCATATCTTGCGTGGATAGAACCTCCGGGTGAGGAGGTAACCGAGGGACCGGAGAGACATGGTCTCGATCACTGCCTCCGACGCCGGCTCGACTTCCCCGTCGCCGCTCTCGTCCGCCGCCGCTCGCTAAACTTCATATATATGGCTGAAGAGGTCTAACGGGCCTAAAATCGAACAGCCCAGTCTGCGATTGGAATTGCGACTGAAAGGTGGTTTAACCCATGGAGGCCCACCAAACGGATAGTGGTCAGCCCAGGATGTGGAAGAGGCCGCCTATTTTTTTTCTGAGAGCAGACTACTATATTTTGATTTTTGCTCTGTTTGCGAAAAAAAATTATATATATGCAGTTCAAACTGTTGTGTAGTTGCAACAAACTGATCACGGTAATTGCAACAGTTTTTTTTTTCAAAACATGAAAAACAAAATGCAAACTAATGCAACGTTTTACTGTAGCAAAAATTGCAACCTTGTAAGTGGCCATTTGCAAAACAATGTATTGACACGAATTGCAAAAAAAATGACTGGTTTATTTGGCATTGCAGCACGTGAGACAAAAAAAAAAAATCCAACGCTAATTGCAAATTGCAACCATGTAAATGGCCATTTGCAACAATGTGTTGTCACCAATTGCAAACAACATGACTTGTGTCGAAAAAAATGCAACTAATGCAATGTTTTTTCGGTTGCTAGACTGACATGTTGTGTATGTTTTCTTGTTGTCAGGATGCAGCTATAGCACCAGTGTTTGTGCTGAGAGTGAGACAACAATTCCCCACAATGAATAATGCTTACACATTTTACAAAGATTATGCTAGGCTAGCTGGGTTCAGCATGAGGACAACAAGAACAAGCAAATAGACATGCCATTGGGTATGCAACAGGGAAGGGAAACATGATAGCAAGAATGATGAAGAGCCTGCAAAAACTAAAAAGGGGTCAAAAAGATGCGACTGCTAGGCTTATTTGTCAGTTAAGAAGAATATGAAGCTTAATTTTTGGTTCTTTGACCATGCACAAGAAGCCCATAACCACAAACTGGAGCCTTTCCCCGAATGATATGATAAGATACAAAAACATGGAAGAAGGGATGTGTGACATATTCAACATAATGACAAGGAATGGAGTTCTGCATGAGGCGGCGCTGCATGTGCCTCCTCACCGCATTCTAAAGAATAGGAAAGCTTCTCGGTCTCCCTCCATTGCTTTTGGATCTTCGGTAGGTTCTTCACCTCAAATTCCCATTGCATCCCATCCCCAAAAGTTCTTGACCCATTGTTCCACTTGCCATCTCCTAGTATATTCTCCTCCACAAGAAGGATGCATTGGAGTGCAGAGGAAGCTCACTCACCTTCGCAGATGGAAGACATAGTTGGACTTGAAGTTTGGCATAAGATTCATCACCAACTTAAGCTTACGTTACTCACACCACAGGGGTTCTAGAGAATGTGTTCACATAATCACAATCAAGACCATATACTTGTTGGATCCTAACCACCAAACCTCTTTGGATTGGGGCGTGCTAGGTCTTGCCGGGTCGGCCTCGTCCGACCGGGGGGCAAGCCACGACGCGACGCACCACGCTCACCTTTGGGCCGACCCACCAACTTCTTCCTCTCCCGACGCGTTGCAGCCGCCGTGCGCTTCTTCGCGACGTGTCGCCCCCCTCGCCCCGCCCCCCTAGGGCGCCCACCGCTGGCTACCTTCTTCCCCCTCCACCCGCTCTTCTCGCGCCGCCATGGCCGACCTCGACGCCCCCGCCGCCTACGCATACCCAACCGGATGAGTCCAGCCCTGCCCGCTCTAGGTGCCGCCGCCGCCTCACTCACCGCCGACCAACGCCGCCATGTGTCGACGATCGCTGCCAGACGGGCGGCCGGATTCTATAGCCGGGGGAAGGATATTGAAACCCTAACCCCGCGGAACCCTAACTTCCCCCGAACGGTCGTCTTCTCCAAAGATAGTCGCCGCTGCCGTGGGCCCCGCGGGCCGCTGGCGCCCCACCAAAGGGGTAGTCGGCGCGCGCGATCGGTCTTAGGTGGTCGGCGCCAAGTATTTCTCTTCCGGATTGCCCAGTCCCTAGCTCGCAGAACACTTGTCTATATGCATTTTGACTTCTATTGGGCATCCATAGACCTTATCCTCATCGCTCTGGTTGCTGTCCTTACTCCTCCCTCATTCTCGTTCTCCCCCAATTGGCCAAAGGCAGGTTTAGTTCTACAATCCTAGTTTCAACTTGATTGGCTCCGATGTAGTTCAGTTCCTCTTCATTGAAAAGTTCGGCCAGCCGCGAAGGCCGAGCGGTGGGGAAGAAACAAGCTCGCCTCCCATGGTCATGACAGAGCTAGCAGCAGCCATCATCGCCGCGGATGCAAACGGAGGTGTATGGGCGGATGGCCTGCCGTGTTCGGGGATGTAGGAGGTAATGAGGACAACAGCTCGCCACGGCCGCAAGACGGCCCGATGCCGCAGCGAGAAAGCGAGGAGTGAAGAGCCGAAACCTCGTGGTATAGTGGGGGCCTGAGCTAAGGACGGGCCTTATGGAACATGAGGTGGATGGTGGGGCGGCGGCGCCGGTGCCGAGAGACGGAGGCGCCCAAACCAGGGACCTTTATGCAAATCCAGATTTTACAAGCGGACCCTATTACTGACCGCGATCCAAATTATGGGCGGATGGCGCGTGTCCGTGTGCTTTCGCACGGTCGCACCTCTCAAGCCCTGTTCTCGGTGCTTCGGTAATTCCATAAGAGCAACAACAATGTATACTACCAGTTGAGGTAGTAACGTGGGATCATAGAAGCAGATGGGAGTAGTGCGGCAATCTGCCTACAATGTTCATCCAGTTTAAGGCGGGCCCCGTGAAAGAATCAAATCTGAAGCAGCCACTCACCCAGTGAACTCTCTACGCTGCCCATTTGCTAACACATGCAAAGACTGTGCAGATATTATTATTTATCTTATTACTCCTAGAGTAGTACTACTACCCAGGATTTACTACTACAAATTCCCCCAGTGTATCTAGCCAGGCTTAAGAAAGCATTAAATGCTTCTTACCCCCTTGCTACCCCCATTGTGGGTGCCCTAACTGTTGTGCTCTGTTCCCTTTTCAGTTTAACGTTAATTTCTGTTTCATTCGGAATAATACAAATTATGTTACAAAACCAAAGTGACGTGTCTTCATGAATTGCAGTAACTTTCCTATCTCCGTATTTGTTCAGCACATGGGCCGTCACTGAGATGGAAATAGGGCCGGCGCGCGAGAACTACCGGAATTTATGCGGATAATAGTGGAATTAGATTACTGCAAGGAAAAAACAATCATATGTTGCATAAGAATTATGATGATAAAATCCTATTTGTTGATAAAAGGGTAATGGTGGAAATATCTTAGATGCAGGCAAAGCTAGAACATGGGCTATCAGTCAACTATGATTTCTGTGGAAAATGTTTCCCTGCAAACACTGAAAGATTAGCATGTCCTTCCAAAGAGATGATTCCTGGAGTTGAACCATCGATTTTACTTTCGCTGATAATTATTGAACTTCTCTGCCCTTTTTTTAATCATTAACTTCTCTGCTTTTATCTTCAACATGCATGTTGCTTTCTTACATTCTGCCGTTTCATGCCCGTTGGCCTGGTCCTACACTGTATCCAGTCGTATGTATAAAGATGCCGTTAACTAGCTTAGCTCTAACTTGCTTGCAATTGCAATGCACAACTCTGATATTATGTTATTTTTTTAAAAAAAAATTAGGTCACTTGGGCACCAAGATCAGGATCTGGACAGATCCAAGAATCCAGACTTCAGAGGAGCGCCCCTGGCTATTTCTAAAATCAGCTTTATAAAATTGCACTTCTATGCAACTCTGCAGGCTGGCTGACATATCGCCAAGAAAGGCCATTGGATAGCACTGATCTTGGCAATTGATTCTGTAACGGCAATCCCATTGTGGATTCAGTAGATCTCTCGCTATCCAGATCTCTAGCTGTTGCAAATGCTCGGAGAGGTAAGTTAAACATAGTTCACCATCAAGCTCCTTCACAAGGGTAGGGTGGATCTGCCAATGTCTCCCTCCAAGAACCACCCCCAGCACGGACCTCCATCCCCATTTCCATGATCCTACCGGATCACACAGTCGTCACAGGATCGATAGAAAGAACGCGCAACCTTGTATCTGCCGGTGGAAGCATCAAAACCAAAGCCGATAGGAAGGCACGCATCATGTTGCGCTGGCTCTCCGGCAGCGCGATGACATCTTTTCTTTTGTGGCCGGGTTGAAGACAAAGGCCTTGGTGTTGGAGGCCAGGCCGTCGCATGTGCCAACAAGGACACCGACCGGAATTCGCCGGCCGGAAAGTCCCTCCTGTAGAAGAGGATTGCCGTGTCGATGTTGTCTTCTCGTAGATGAGATCCCACTGGTAGCTAGAAGCGGATGTTGGTTGAGAAAGCCTCTGTACGTGAGTCCTCTAGCGTGGCGGGTTCCAGTAGAAGCTGGGGAGTGATGAGGAACGAGGACGGGTTCAGCTGCTGTTTCTGCTTGAGAAGTGGAGGTGGGCACGAACGAAGAACGGGTCCGAAATGGGCCCTTGCTGTGCCGCACATAACCTCCTGAGGGATTCCAGAGGCAGACGAAATAAATGAGAAGAAATAAAGTCAACAAACCTCTAAATGCAATAATTTGTCAAACTACCCCATACTCTTTGTAGCAATTTTATTCTGAAATCAAATATAAGATCGAAGAATAGTGCAGAGCAGGAGTACCCAGCGCTGGAAAAAAAGAGAAGAAAAGTGAATGAAAACATAGGGCCTCTTTGGCACGCAGGAGCTGCGGCTCCGGCTCCTCGCGATGGCACTGTAGCGCTACTATACATCGGAGCTGGGAGGAGCTCTGCTTCTCTCGGTCTCACCGACGACACATGCACTGTTCATCGTAGCTGGGCGGCTCGATTACAGGGCTTCCGGCCCGGCTCCTCGTCCCGGCAAGACAAGGCAGCTACAAGTGAGGAGCCGGAGCTGGGAAGAGCCCGGCCAAAGAGGCCCATAACATGCCATCCAACAACGATGGTATAGACTGAACCTAACAAATATGTAAGGTAGTCCCAATGGATGAAACTATATGCGAGGTCCTAAGAGATCCACGTCAGCACAAATCATCTATAGAAACTAGCTCACCCAACGGGTTAGGTCTTCGCGTAATAAATATTCCTCATTTTTTAATCTTTTCTCTTTATCTCTTGCTCCCTCGGACTCTCTCTCTCTCTCCTCCCAACCACATAGTATGTAGAGCCGAGGAGAATGCTAGCGGCAGGCAGCCAAAAGAAGGGAAGCTAGCGACCGGCATGCAGGTGGGTACGGCCATGGAGTCGCGCGGTACACGATCGCAACCACGCCACGAGAGCGCCGTCGCGACCTGCACCACGCCATGGATGACTGCGTGTCATGAGCCCGACTCAACTCGCCACGGAGAGCGCCGCCGCTACATGCACCTTGTCATGGATGGTCACGTGTCCCGAGGCCGGCTCCCCGCTCATTATGAAGAGCGCCGACCGCGTGCAGCCTCCGATAGAAACATGTAGTTTCTTCCCAATGCCGATTTGATCGTTATGCTTGTCTGTGGGACGGAGCCAACCCGCGGGGGCGACATGATGACGTTCCTCTCCCGCCTCGCTTTATGCCCGTATGAAGACACCTAAGAGTGAATGGGATTGGACGGATAAGGCCGAGGGCAAAATGGGAATGAAAATATGGCACACGGCCGCATAATTGCTCATGCATATGGTTTGATAATGGCAAAGAAGCTCATCCCATTTGCGGGATGGCAAAATTATGAAACCCATATTTGATAATGGCAAATTTGGTGGACATGAGAACACGATTGGGGAGGGCGCGGGTGAGGCGGTTGTGGGTCATGTGCATGAGAGCTTACGGTGGTGTGGAGAAGCCTCCCCGCCCGTAGGGCGCAGAGAGGGTCGCGAACAAGCTCCCTGCCACACTCCGCACCAAGGAACTGGCGCCCGCAAAGAAGCTCCCGCGCCGACGCCGATGAAACCGAGGAACTCGAGCCCACGAAGAAGCTCGCCGCGCCGACGCCGAGGAAGGGGCACCGCATGCCCGAGAAGAAGCGCCACTCCGATGAGAGGATCTTCCGCAGCGCCAAGATAATGATTGAAGAGGTTCTTCAATTGTCTGTCCAATAACTTATGGATTGTTCCAGATTACATGGATGGTAGTGGAAGTAATCCTATTATTCTATTAAGGTTCCTTACCAAGGAAGGAGTTCACAGGTGAGTTTGGGACATGCAAGTCTAAGGAGTATCTGGTGGTAGGTCGTGTGAATGGTTACTCCACGATGCCTGAAGTATGCAAATACACTTCAACCTACTATAGCAAAAATATACTTCCAACAACCTCAAGGGCGGTAGGACATTGAGCCGAAGGACTGTCCAGCTCAGGTGAGGATGCAGATCCAAAATGTTTTTATTCAGTCTTGGTTGTTGGCTACGAGGGGGACAAAGATGGACTGTACTGGCTTATCTTGAACTCCTGGGACTTGAATGGAGGTGACAGTGGCTTTGCAAAACCGAGCTGGGGTGTCGGTGACATGACAGATGCGACTGGGATACGTTTGATCTATGTGCTTGTTCTTGAGTAAATAGCTTTAGTATGAGGCATTGACTTTATAAATATGTAATGACTATTTTAATCTTATGTGAACCTTGAACTTTTTGTTGGTTCCGAAATTTAGAATTGGCTATAAGATAGAGCAATGTTTAGACTTCACCCAATGTGTTTTTTTTTTCTTATTCGGGTGTCATGTTCCTTAATTATATTCACGAGCTTTTGGCCTTTTGTAGAGGTTTAGGTCATGCATAATATTGGAACTTTGGGTTTCAACGGGTTAAGGAGAGAGAGGTATCAAGCAACTAGGGTTTGGATGTGTGTATGTAAGAGGAGAGAGCCCCTTCTTCTCATGGAAGTCTCTATATTTATAAGCAAGGCAGGTTTACATGTGACCCCTCGGTAGGGGCTAGACTTGCATGTCACCACACTAACTCCACTTGGGCCTCTTCTAGTGGGTTTGGACCATAGGAGAATGCCAAGTCCCAACAGGAGCCCCCCATTTACTAGGTTATGGCCGGAACTACATGACCTGGTAGATGTTCATACTAGAAGAGGCACAACAAAACTCAGACCTTGCTTGCGAGGAGTGCACTTTGCAATGACATGTGTATGCGTCGCTAAAAACTCCATCCCAAAAACCAAGTGGGAAAAAAGGCCATGGAGAAAAGAGCACATGCACGACTCTTGGTCTGCACTATTGATGTTTGTTAAGTGCTAAAAGAATATTAAAGATACTACAAGCGCATACAACACCATTGTAGCTTTTTCCTAGGAGTATTCTAGAGTATCGTATGCATAGGGAAGCTTTGGTTAAAGAATCTAATAACTCACAATCTACCCAATGCACCCTACTTGATGTATGTGATTGAGAGGGTAATAGATTGCATCTTTCCCAAGACTCCTATTCATGGTCCTTACAAGATTGAGAAGACTCAAAGCAAAAGATGCTACACAACCGATATTGGAGGCACCTCTAGAGGATAGGAGGACATACTTGAGGGCTCTCGCTCTAGGTCTTGCTCTAGGAGTGGCAGGCATGGAGGTGGCTTCAAGGAGAAAATTGCCACTTGGATGAAGGCTATTTTTGGAACTTGCTCCTATGCAGCTAAGACAACACATAGAGTTGAGAGAAGACAAAGGGAGGACAAGGAGCGTGCAGGATTCCCACCTACTTCACCTCTTCACTCTCCTCCGAGATTCGAGCTTCCTAGCTTCTTAGACTTGGAGCAGTCAGACAGTCAGAGCAGAGATGGGTCCAGTGGTTGGTTAGAGACCTTGGAGGACTTCCGGAGGCGCCAGTCAGTTGTTCCTCCTTGCCGTTTAGCTTGTTTCACTTCTACTACCCATCGAGGAGGTCGTGCTGTTGTGTCGGATGATGATGGCGAGGAGTGATCCTTTCTTCTTTCTCTACTCTTTTTGGTTCTTGATGCCATTATTCTTCGACGCCATGGTGGTTCCATTATTTTTCGACGCCATGGTGGTTGCTGCAACCTTGCTTCATGTTCTCTCGGATGGGAGTAGTTCTTAATTTGTGAGCTTGAGAGACGCTCAAACTCTATTTTTAAGTTGTGATAATGCTACCTACTTGACTTGGTTTGTCTAGGATATGGACATGTATGGATTATCTGCTCTTTAGCTTATTTCATTATGAGATTATGATGTTTGTATGTGATGATAATTCTTTGTTTAAATCACATGTTGTTTTGTTTGTTTGTGGCAAGTGCGGCGGTACCGCCCTCTACACCAGCAAGCAAATTCTGTGTTAATTGATCTGTCATATTTGTTCTTGCATCATGATTATACTCTTGTATCACTTTGTTCAGCACCCTCAGCACACATGGATGTAGGAAGAGGCCCCACTCACACCTAAAATGTGAATTTTGACTTGTTATGCCAAATTTGGAATTCAAATCTAATTCACATATTTAGCAGAGGCTTCTACACCCATGGCTTGAAAATCTCACTTATATTTCATAACATTTGTAAGCTCTAATTGGGTTGTCATCAATCACCAAAAAAGGGTGAGATTGAAAGTGCAATCAAGCCCTAATGAGGGTTTTGGCGTTGGTGACCTCCAAATTAGGTAACTAATGAGATTTATTGAGATGACAAGTAGGGAATTGAGAAAGGTGGATGATGTATAGGTTGTAGGATCCCCAATTAAAGAAGATCAGCGTCAGTGGTTGGGGCATTCTGTTGAGTACCTAGCATGCACCGTTAACTGGACTAGAGCTGCCATGGCCCTTGGGGCCAGGGTCGCCGGCTGACTGAGCAACCCTGCTGGAGATGGAAAGGTAGCCTTCTTCGGGAAGGTGATCCTGCATTCCGCGAAGAGTTTATAACCTTTACTCGTAGAGTGGATTTTGCAAATGTCAAAGTTCAAGGATGATCCCAACCAGTTGGTCTGTATTTCTTTTATTTAAATTTAACCTGATGTTTCCTCATGTAATAACAAGCTTCACCTCTCTTCAAATGGTTATGGGCAGGAGATAATCTTGGTAAACACAAATTCTTTTTTTGATGCTTTTAAAGGATAGACTCAACACTAGAAACATGTTTAGGAGGAAAAATATGTAGCTCCCTAGTCATTCTTGTGAGATGTGCAACACAATGAGGAAGAAACCATTATGCACTCGTTTTTCGAATGTCCATTCAGTATGAGTTGCTAGAACCTCATTGGCATCTTTTGGGATACAGCTCTGCACCCCCTTGATATGGTCATACAATCTAGACTGGATTTTGGTAGCAAAAGATCTTCAGAGAAGTTGCAATAACAGCTTGTTGGGCAATTTGGACCTCTAGAAACAGGTTAATTTTTTTGAAAATATTCCATGCTCAATTCAAAATTGGAAAAGGTGTCGCAAAGAAGATCTTGGCTTGATTGTCATCAAGTCCGAGCCAAGCCGTGCTGGCCCTCTAAAAACCTGGTTGGAGAATATAGCTTAAGGTTCTTATGGCTTTTTTTTTTTTTTTTAAGCTCTGAGAGTTTTTTTTTTGCACAGCTCGTGTGTAGTAAATTTTTTTCCCTTACATCAATAAAAGCAAAAAGGAGAGGTGGTTGGGGGGGGTTTACCCCTACTGAGCCTAGCTTTTAAAAAGTCGTGGCCACATCACGAAAAGTCCATATAGCACTCTTAGGATCCTGCGGCGTTGCGCTCTCCATGAGTGTTAATTTCACAAACTTTGTGTATTTAACTAAATGTCATCAATCACCCAATTTCACGAACTTTGTGTATTGAATTAAATGTCATTTTAATGTTGGTGTTTAATTTAACAATATTGTTATCTTATCGTGCGATCCATGTGTTTTTTTAATAAAAGAGTTTTGCTGTCCCGTAGCGACGCACAGGCACGGCTAGTAGTTGGGAAGCCCAAAAGTCAAATAAGCCATCACCATTTTACATGCCGTGGAAGATTATTTGTTATGCATTTATTAATGTCGGACATTGTAAGCTTACGTTATATACTAGCCTTTGCTTGTTCTAAGCGACATATATTCGGATATATGTTGTACACCAAAGCTTGTCTAGTCTAGATGGCTAGAGGGGCTGAGGTATGGTCGCACAAGTAGACCCAGGTTGAATTCCTCGTTGGAGCCGATTTATGAGACTGGTTTTAAAAAAAATCCTTTTGCCGGCTTTGACCAGGGTCCAGAGATTTTCTAAGCCGACGTCGTTGTTGCCTTAGCCGCCGTCGCCGCCAACCCCCCCACACCCCCGCAGATGCAGACAGTCGTTGTAGGTAGTGGGCACTGGGGTTGTAAGTCCACGCACGGTGTCTGCATCGGTGGGGCCGGCGGCTAAGCCAACAACGGCGTTTACCGCCTAGATACGCAGTAGCATTCAGTTTTGGAGGCATTATAAAATGGCCACTGTCCCGTCGTCATTCAGAGGCAATCTAGGAGAAGCAGCAGTGGTCGCCTGCAAGTGTGTAGACGCCTCTCTAGTGCTTTCGGTTTCCTGTTGAATATTGATCTTCTATGCTTGCGGTATGTCCTTGCTTAAGTATATTTTTTTCGAGTAAAGAGAAATCATTATTAACTAGTAGTTCTAGTTACAATCGTTTTGGATGACTTGTTTGACGCACGTAGGCGCATGCATTATCCGTCATCCATGCATACATCTGAGAATGAGACGTTCGTCTCGCTAACAAAGCTAATTCATTTGGTACTTGATTACCCTCTCCCTTCACTTGATTCATCCTCCACCCTATCAACACTTTGGCAAGCTCCTTGCCCTCCGTCACTACTGAAGGAATACGAGGTAGGCTACACTAGCGCAAATTCAAATGTCTACCGTGAAAACTAGGAACGTTGTTGTTATAGAACACGAGATTAACACTAGACGCGTGGATGCGGAACTTCTGTTGTGCGTCGAGGTAATGTAGTCGATCGCCCTCGTTCCACGAGCTCCTCTTGTGCGACGGCTCGTCCACTACAGATGCAACACCTCCAAAGTTTTCACACGTGCGGAAATAAAGCGTCACTTGACGAACCATCAAAACATCATGTACATGATATTCCCTTTGCCTCTTATTTGGTCTACCTAAGCTGACCTCTCTTTCTGAATTGATCCTGTGATTCAGAATCCCTTACTAGGTTAAATCTTAATAACCGCTAGTTTGCACCTCTCCGAGGTAAGGAGGATGCCTTGGACACACATGCTTTGAAGAGGGCTTGCCATGCTGAAAACAAGGTCCTGCCCTGGTTATATTGGGCTATGACGCCAATTCCTGCTTTCCCTGTTGATTCAACAAAAGAACTATCAACATTTATTTTGATTTGATCCACACCTCCGGGTGTGTGTGGTTCCCAAACCCTGCTCAGCTGTCGCCGGCCTTCCATGCAAGCCTGACACTCCTGTTTAGTTGACGTGCAACCTAAAAATTTTGGGTTCATGCTACTGTAGCTGTTATGGACGTGATTGGGCTGAGGGGATTGAGGAAGAAGAGAGGGATGGCGGCTGCTGTGCTACAGTACCCGCGGGTACTGTTCACAGATTGGCGGCGGCTAGGGTTTGGGGGGTAGGGGCACTAGGAACGTCGGCCGCGGGGCTCTGCCCACGGCCGACAAGAGGGAAGGGATTTCCTTCTAATCTCTTGCTTGATCGTAGATTGATACATCCCCTCTCATTATATAGAGAGGTTTGACTTGACCCCTAAGCAACCCATTAATTAACCCTAATGGGTTAAGGCCCAATAGGGTGTTGACTCCTCTAACAGTAGCACTTTTTGTTTGTATTTAGTAATTATTTTTCCACCATAGACTAACTACGCTTAAAGATTCGTGTCGCACTTTACAGCTAAACTGTATAATTATGCTGTTTTGTTACCTACAAGATTACATTTAATACCCATGCATGTGTTGTGACAGGTATTGTAACACTTTTAGGTTTGCTTTTTAGATTCGCATGGGAACTAAACCGTCATGGAGACTTTGGTTGCTGCTCGGCACATGATAGGCTCAGAACGACCTTTGGCAAATTGCCAATATTCATCCGTCACATCGAAACGTACTGCTCTCTTTATGTACGTGACTAAACTAGCAAATTGTCACTATTCACTCGTCACATCGGCGTAGATTTGCCGAACTAAACAAGGCCGGAACACTTCCATCATTGAGGTCGATCCGTTTTGATGACTTCAAAAGGCAATCCATCCTAGGGGTTGTCTGTTGAATCGTCTCAAGATTCATCGCCAATTAGACGGCACCAATTGTACCTATCTAATCAAGATTCCCATTTTATAATGCTATATCGCACTCCCTCCGTCCCTAAACGTTTATTGTTCTCGCTTCCCGAAAAAATAATGTCGGCACTTATATATTAAAATATATAAATATTTATTCTAAGTAATTAGTATCATCGAAGAGATTTTTTTTTAGTCTAGTTTTTTTAATAAATTTATTTAGAGATATAAACGTTGCATGTATTTTGTAAAGTCGAGTCAAATTTGTAGCACGAAAAACCGGCGATGGTCAATTAGGGACGGAGGGAGTAAAACACTACCGTGGTAGGACAAATCAACGTTCTGCCTTGTCTCAATGAATGAAGGGGCAGGGCTAGTTGCCTGTCTGCTCTATCAACATTGTCAGTAACGCATTTTTTTTTTTTTTCTTTAGGGTCATCCTAATTAGTATGACAAGTCTTATTTCTATCAGTGACAAGTGCATGGAAAGTCTCCCTAGTGGAGGTTTCCTTGGTTTTCTGCATCTTCAGAGATCAATGTTTTAAATCTCCAGCTAAGCCTCCGTGGGCCACACCACTGCTCGAAGCAGTTGCCAGCGGCCCAGTAATTGGCTTGAAAGTATATTGGACCGGCTGTGTCCTTGGCCCAGTAATACTTTAGCTGTTATTGCCGCTAAATGAGGATCTAATTAGCGACAATCTCCGGCTAAACAACGCTATTAGCACCCAAGATTTCTTAGCGCTAAAAACTCAATATGCTTTAGCTGTGGTTGCCGCTAAATGAGGATCTAATTAGCGGCTGATTAAGTCCTCTCTTAAAACTGGCTAGCTTCTCAGGCTTAGTGTCCACGAAATCTGGTGCACTTATTTCTAGTACGTCCTAACGTAACATGTAATTCATTAATTACTAAGTAATCTTTCTTCGTGTACCGATACAGTAGAAGAGGTATCATGGAACACGTGAATCCTGCTAAGCGGCCCACAGTGATGGTCGAGGACAGTAAGTGGACGGGATATTTCATTGAACTCCAGCCTTTGCCTTGCTCCCACCAGGTATAACACAGCGAAAACCTCTTACTTAAGTCAATATTATTCCATAAGTTTTGTAAGTGATATAATTTTGTTTCTTCTTCCTAAATACAAATCAAAAGTCCGAGATGATGATCACGGATAGGCGGGATGAGCTCGTGCAGAAGGTTCGCTGCATTATACAAGATTTTGGAAAAAAGGAAAATTTGCTCCTTGGGATGAAGACTGTGGATGCCTTAGAACGCCTCGGTGTTGGGTACCATTTTGAGCAGGAGATTGCTACATTTATGGACGTTCTCAGCAGGAAACCAGCAGTGGGTGATGACTTATGTGCAGTCGCACTCCAGTTCCGGTTGTTGAGGCGGCATCACTATGACGCAACATGTGGTATATATAATTTTTTCATCTGCATTCCCTTTCTTTGTCTGGTCATAATAATTTTGCAGGGTTCAAGTAGTAATATTCATTTTTTTTGAGCCTTTTAGTAAATTCTCCTTCAGACTCCAAATTATGAATTAGTTTCGTTTTCCTAAGTACATACCTTTTGTTATGCACTAGATATACACTTGCGGCCTATAGTTTAGGTTTTAGGATGGATCAGAGGTGGTATTACAAATTGTGTGTGTATGTGTGTGTGTTGACAAATTTAACCCAACTTACTAGCTAGTCACCTACTCCTCCATATCACAAATAGATGGGTTTTTGGGAAAGGTTTCGGTAATATAAATCATGAATAACTTTTAAGTCGGTGAGTTTTAAATATGAAAAATCATATCAATAGATTTGACATGAAAATTACTTTCATAAAAATATATATGTATAACTTTTCAATCAATACTTTTATAGAAATGATAAGTCAAACTTGTGCTTTGGAGACCGTGTCGCTATCCTAAAAGCCCATCTATTTGTGATATGGAGGGAGTATATGTACATAAAATGATTAAACATTCTCATGCTTGGTAGATGCTACTATAAAACTTTTTAGTCCGTTGAGCCGTAGTCAGTGCTTTGTTGATAGTGCAATTGTTTTCTCCAGAGAATCTTGCATGCATGGAGCACTAAATGAAGTCTATTTACAAAACCTTTTCATACATGAGTGCAACTTTGCGATGAATCTAATGAGCTTAATTAATTCATGATCTGCTACAGTAATATATCATCCTCTAATCATGTGGTCAAATGCGTATTAGATTCGTCTCGCCATATTAGCAGAGTTATGGAGGTAGTTTTGTAAACTGGCTTTATTTAATGACAACGTATCAAGTGCAAACCATGCAAACTTCTAATATGGGCCATATGATGCTGATTCAAGGGACACCAGGGGGATTAAGTAATTTTACACTTAACCGTCCGCCCTAATCACACTTTTGTAAATCCCCCTCCCACCTCTCTCATGGTTATCACCTTGTGCCCCTTGGATCTACGTCATGTGGGCCAAATTAGAAGTTTGCATGGTTGCACGGAGAGGTTGGTTTACACTAGATATGCTCTCTTATTTAATACCCCTAATTAGCAGTCAAAAGTGTGTGCAAAATTTTTCACCGCAAACCAAACACGCTTTGTGGTAATTTCATCTAGCTATAGCCATATCAGGTGTCCGTAGTACTTCAGTGAGTGGCACTCTTGTCACGAAGTGTAAGTACATATGTAAATCATTTTTTGCTAAATGTACTTCCATTAGAATCACATTTTACTAAGTACCGTATGCAGATGTTTTCAAGACTTTCTTGGATGACAATGGGGATTTCAAAGATACCCTGCGATCAAATGTTGATGCTTTGCTCAGTCTGTACGAGGCAGCTCACTTTAGCAAGTGCAATGAGGATGTGCTGAACAGGGCCGTCGTCTTCACCGTGGACGGACTATCATGCCTAGCAAATGGTGGCAATCTGCCTAGGCACATCCAAAATAAAGTGCTGCATGCTCTAGCGGCGCCGACCTCTCGAAGGATAAAAAGGCTCCAGGCCAAGCTCTACATTTCCATCTACGATGACGATAATGAGAAGGACCATGACATACTTGAGCTTGCTAAGCTAGACTTTCATCTTGCAGCAGATGCACCGCGACGAAGTTAGGAGCATCTGTCTGTAAGTACAACTAACATCTTTTGCCCAGTTAATTAGTAGAAAAATGTTTATACTCTGCTGCAAACTATAAGCGAGAATGATCATGCATATGTGCATTAACACGTGGCCTTTATTCTGGTATGGACCGAGCGTTATATAGCACTATGTAACGCTTGGCCCATAGCAGAATATGAAGAATGGCCTTTATTTGTTGTCGAGAAAAGTAACATAACGTAGTTGTATCTCATGAGGTCAATAACATCTAATTGACTACTTATAGGTGGTACAAGGACCTTAATCCTAGGAGCACTATTGGTCAATACATAAGAGAACGGCCAGTCGAGTGTTATTATTGGGCCCTTGGTGCTTGCTACGAGCCACAATATGCCAACGCACGGATGATGTTTGCAAAGCTTCTGACACTTTTAACATTCTTTGACGATACATTTGATTCATACGGCACATTGGACGAGGTTCGTCAATTTAGCCAAGCAGTTCAAAGGTATGTTAATAGTTTCCTCTCTCTAAGTTGCATTTTAATACTCAATTATTAATAAAGCACGTGTGTCCGCACGTCAGTTCACAGTTTTCATTATATATAACCGGATGCATTTTGTAGTAGGAATGCACAGACCCTAGTAATTGCAACAATGAGACTAGACCAATTGCAAATGGAACTGGATGCAACTAGACGCGGACCAATTAATTGCAATCGGACCTGGCCCAATTGCGACCAAGCCCAACCTGATTCGAACCGGACCCTACTTGATTGCAACTAGACACAAATCCATTGCAATCGACCTAATTAACCTCGTTGCAATTGGACTCGTCCCTGTTACAACAGAACCGGAAGAAGTTGCAACTACACGAATAGATTAATCACAATCAAGGTGGGTGCATTTTGTTAATGTTATCATCAAATATATTTTATTTGGACCTCCTCAATTAGGATGATGTCGATCATTTCGTGAGACAAAATTTGAAGGAACTCATGTCACACAATAAAATGCAACATCAGTGATCATTAATCGGTTAGAAATGGTTATACATTTGAAGGCGCGCGCGCACACACACATACACACACAGGATGTAGGGCACTTATGCATTGGAAGGCCTAAATCTGAAGACAACCAGACGTCTCTCTTCTCTGTGCACCTTCGACTCACAGGCTCTAGGGCAGAGGTGCAATACCATTGTATGCTTTAGGAGGACAATATAATTCTTGAATCAACAAAAATACTCACAGTAAGTTAAATTGTTCCTAAATAAATTTATACTTTAAATTCTTAAGTAACCAATGCATTTAACTCTCAAGAACAAAGATAATCCAAGAAAATACTTGAAACAAAAGGTATTCAAAGTAGCGATGTAGACAACAAGACCAGCGAACTTTTAAGCTAGCAATCTATATATTCCACACTATTTTCAATCCAATGGTTTACATATTGTTTTCAAAATATGTCATGCATTTCAACTTCATGTATCCTTACAAGTTGTATTTTTTCAATAATAGTTGGGACGAAGAAGCAGCACGGAAGATTGGGAACTGTTATGCACATGTCTTGTCCTCTTTTTCAAAGACACTCGAAGCATTTGTGGCTGATAATGGTGCTTCACCGTTGATTATTGATTGTGTGAAGGAGGCAGTAAGTACACAGCTTATTCTAAAATGAATTAATAACAATCAAATAGTTGTTCGCTCAAACTATTGTGGATGACCTATTGCTCATCCAGGGGACTACATTTCGTGTTTAGCTGTACCAAACTTTAGATTTCTTAAGCCCTAGCTTTTAGGGTACCACGAAAGATCACAATAAGTTCTTTTGTTCACGAGTGTACAGATGAATACATTATCTAAACCATATGTAAAATTGCATGCTAATTTTACACAATATGTAGATGAAGGAGATTAGCAGTTGCATGGTACAAGAGCTGGTATGGCGAGAAGAGAGACAAGTACCAACCGTGCATGAATACCTCACGCAGGCTGCTGTAATATCAGTACAGTATGTGCCAGGGCTTTTCGCAGCATTTGCTGGAATGAACGCGAAGGATGAAGTTTTCAGCTGGGCTCGTTCATTCCCTAAAATCATAGAGATTGCAGCAACCATGTGCCGATTGATGGATGACGTTGCTGGACACGAGGTAACAATTATATACAAACTCGATCGATCCCCTGCCACGCCTAATAAACTATCATACATGGTCTTTAATCATTTCATTTATAGAATGAGAAAGAAGAAAGAAGCAAGTGTTTTACCGCAGTCGATTGCTATGTTAGTGAGCATGGCGCAACGGTTCATCAAGCAAAAGAAGCGTTGCACGGGCTTATCGAGGAGCACTGGAGGAGAATCAACCAAGAATTCCTCAGTAACGTTACGGTACCAGTTCCAATGCTGACAGTCTTGGTAGACGTTGTGCGCACTATGGACAGCATGTACATCGACGTCGATGCCTACTCAAAGTGCTCCAAACTGGGAGACTCAATACATAAATTGCTGAACGAGTGCGTCCACCATTAAGAAGCGGCCGGCTTTCTGGTAATACACGCGTGTAACGAATAAAGTAAAATGAAATGAAATGTTCAACACTGTTGCATTCACCAATGTGTATTGTTATATTGAAGACACGTATTGTTATTATTAATCATATACCTTTATGTCTGGCATGTGTGACTGAAAGATATAAAATTGTGTGGGAGTTTCTTACTTCCTCCGTTCCAAACTATAGGTTGTTCTGGCTTCATTAGATTAACAAATATTGTTATGCATTTAGATATACACTATGTTTATGTGTATAATAATAATAATAATAATAATAATAATAATAATAATAATAACAACAACAACAAATATTGTTATGCATTTAGATATACACTATGTTTCTTACGACCTATAATTTGGAACAAAGGGAGTACTTCTCAAAGAGTTTCCTTGTGATCACAGTGATTTTTTATGATCCGTGAAATCTCTTTCCTCATGGAGGTGGTAAAAGCCATGTCACCATGGGGCAGGAGGACCCTGGTAAAAATAGTGTTTGGTTTAAAAAATGGTAACAATAAAAATGAAAACGGAATTTGCACGTGGTAGATAATTTAAACCTTGATGGCTGACACAAAACCTCCGCTACCATCTTCACGTGACATTAACTCGCCAATGCCTGCTATGTTTCGAGGAGACAAAGTGAGTAGCAGGCAACAAGATTTGCTCTGTTTGGCAACAAGCGAACAGAGTAGCAGGCAGAGCAAGGCAACCACACGCATGACATATGATGCCTGTCGGTCAGCAAAATAGTAACTCCGGCAATCAGTGGTAGACAACAATTGATTATTTGCACACATTCTTTGTGGTCGCACCAAAACAAAACTTATTCGCTCGCATCCGTTCATATTCACGTGCTTTACTTGCAACAGCCCACAGGGTCGCGCATGGAGTGCCGCCCGTATTCCGGATGCATCCCAATCCCAAACGACATATCGATTCTACTCCTGGATGCATCCCAAACCCAAAGGACGACATATCGATTCTGCTCCTCTCGATTATATCACTGCTAAAAAAAACTTTTACAAGGCATTTCCATTTCATTAATCGTGGACGGTTCTTGAAAAAACTAGCACAGATTAATGCCCCAATAACCATGACGGTTTTATATAAACCGTGATGGTTTTTAAACCGCCATGGTAAATCTATTAATCGTGGTGGTTTTTATAATAAGGCCCGAGTTCCAACCTACTTCACAATAAACAACCCATTCAGCGCAATAAAGACTCTCGACGTATATAACTGGAGGGAGTGAAACCCTAACTCATTCCCCTCCATCCCTCAGCCGCGGCCCTCTCTCATCTCCCTGACACACACCATCTCTCACTTCTCTCTTCTCACGCGCACTCCCCTCTCTGGCGCCACCAACTGCGCCCCTCCCCTCTCCCTCTCGACAGTAACCCACCCGACGGCGCCTCTTTTTCCCTCTAGCACCTCTAGCTGCCGGGGTGAGCCACCCGACAACGCTGGAGGCAGCTGCGGCGGTTCGGCGGTGGCCCATAGCGGCAGATCCGGTGATGGCGAGCCCAGATCCGGTGATGGCGAGCCCAGATCCGGTGATGGCGACCCAAGATCCGGCGAGGGCGGAGCTCCCGGTGGTGGTCCATGGTGGCGGTGGCGCCCTTGGATCCAGAGATGGCGAGCTCGGATCCGGAGATGACGAGCTCGGATGGGCGACCCTAGATCCGGTGAGGAAGGAGCTCTGGACGGCGGCCCATGGCGGCGGCGGGCTGGCTGGAGATGGTGGGATGGCTGGCGGAGGCGGCATCCGAAACCCTAGCGGGGCCGGAAGTGCGCAGGTCCGGCGGCGTGGCCCAGATCCAGACGGCCCGTTAGGGTTAGGTTTTGGACTTTTTTTCCTTTTTATTTTTTTCAGATGAACCGTGACAGTTTATAGAAACTGCCACGGTTAATCGGTGATGAACCGTGACAATTTATAGAAACTGCCACGGTTAATCGGTGATTAACGGTGACCTTTCCTCCGCGGCGGTTGTAAAAATCGCCACGGAAAATAAAAAGTAACCGCCACCCAAGTTGACAACGAGCTTCTTCTTCTATACTCTGAGCAACTACTGATGTGCTACTAGCAGTGACAGTAAGATATGATATAGCGGACGCGCAAGAGGCACAATGGCTGAGATGGTCCAGTGGGGGCCAGCCCCGCCCGGGGCTCGAACCCTGGTTCCACACGCCTTGTTGAAGGCAGCGGCCAAAGGCCGCCTTGAAAAAATATGATATAAGTAGAACTGTAGTCCTATTTATATGCGAGCCGGTTAGTCACATTTATTTGTTGGATATTGTCAGACTCAGTCAGCGAGTCGCCCGAGATAAGCGGAGTGGCTGAATATTTAATTATTATTTAGCTTTATTATTATAATTATTAGATTAAATTAAAGATAGTCGAAAAAGACTAATGGGCCTGGCCGTTAGCAATTGTAAACCCCTCATATAAATATGGGGGCAACTATCGTGAGACAATCAAGAAGAAAATAATTAGGTTTTTACCTTGCTCTCTAGCCCCTTGCGCGCGCCGCCGACCCCTCCCGGACGCCGCCGCCACGCGCGCCCCTAAGCGGCGCCGCCGCCACTGCCGCCCGCGCCAAAAAGCGCCCGGCGCTGCCGCCGCCCGTCACGCCGTCCATCACGCCATCATCTTCGCGGCAACTCCCTCGACTCTCGCCACGTCACGCTTCTCGTTCTTCCTCTCGCGTTGGCCCGAAAACGGGTTGTGACAGTTGGTATCCGGAGACGGGCGATCAATGGCCTGTACCTGGGACAATCCATCACGGCGAACGTCAACGGGATCATCGGCGAGTACATCGCAGCCATGGAGGCTAATTCAGCCCCATCATCGGCTAAGTACATCCCGCCCTCAAAGCGCTCTCTTGATGCGTGGACACTGAGATGAGCCCTCCATCCGCCGCACCTCCGATTCCTCAATCCTACGACCCGACGGACGGTCAAATTTTCATCTCCGAATTTGATCTGAAATTCCCCAAGAAATTACTCCAGAATTTCCACCTAAATTCTTGCGAAAAATCCCGCACGTACCCGGCAATAATATTAAATTATTTTTTTCTCGGAGTATGATGGCAAGGGTGACCCTTCTCATTAGGCTGTACAAGTGCGATAAATTTTTCTCGCTCAAGGAATTATTAATACTGGTCGATGCAGCTCGCTTCGTTCCATCTCCAAGGGAACGCATTATCTTGGTTTATTCGTTGGGAAAACGAAGTGGGTCAACCAACTTGGCCAGAATTTTCTGCAGCTATTACCAGACGTTTTGGAACTCCACTACACAATCATCTTGGTGATCCGACAAAGATCACGCCCCGACGGGAGATTTGGGCGGTACACTAATACGTTCACGCAACGCTGAACAAGGTACAACACCTCTCCCAAAATAGCAAGGCTATGCTTTATATTGTTGGGTTAGCACCTCTCGATTCGGATCGACGTCCTAACTACATCAACCACGATATTGAGACAGCCATAGCACTTGCTAGATGTCTCTATATAGCTTCCCGTCGACAGAACTCAAAGGTACGCATAAGAGGATATTCAGATATTCAAATATCGGGTTCATGGCTTAACCGGCATATCCACTTGTCCTACCATGCAATTAATTATAATATAAATGGCACCAATTTATTGGCTCTTTTGGATTCAGTTCAACATACAATTTTTTTGGATTCTGATTTGGCTATGAAACAGGGCCTCCAAAGTTCTTCTTTACACCGTCCGCTCAAAGTTCTTTGTCGCGAATGGACAACACATAACAAATGTGGGAAGGTATGATAATATTGAATTTTCTATTGCTACTTGAAAGCTTCAAAGCAGATTTCTTCAAAGATCAAATTAGGAGGCTATGATGTTGTTTTGGGTGTGGACTGGGCCGAGTTCTTTGGGAAATATTATGCGGAATTTTAATAAACTTATTATGAAGTTACGGCGGAAAGGACGACCGATCACATGGCACCTCTCTAAAGAGACAGATTCTCAACCGGTATTGATATACTTTATCCCGACGTGCCAATGGATCCTCTTTATGCAAATTCTAACAGACTTTTGAGAGCCTTCGAGGCTCCCACCTCAACGGCGTTATGATCATAGAATTCATCTTAAGGATCCCATTCGGCCGATCGTCGTTAGCCCCTATCGTTACCCTCACATACGAAAAAATGAACTGGAACGATAATGTGCGGACATGCTTCATCAAGGTATCATCCGGTATAGCACTTCGCCATTCTCATCACCTGTACTTCTAGTCAAAAACATGATCGGGCTTGGCGTTTTTTGTGTTGATTATCGGGAGCTCAATAGTAATACCTTGAAAGACAAATTTCCAATACCGGTTATTCTTTGAATTCTTGGATGAACTAGAAGGTGCAAAATTCTTCACCAAATTAGATCTTCGCTCGGGCTATCACTAGGTGCGCTTTGCATCCTCCGGACATCGAAAAGAGCGGCTTTTCGGGGACACATCATGGGCACTTTGAGTTTTTGGTCATGCCATTTGGATTATGCAATGCACCTTCAACTTTTCAAGCTTTGATGAATGATATATTGGGACCGTTTAGCGTAAGTTTGTGCTGGTTTTCTTTGATGATATCCCGATATTTAGCAAATCTGATGAGCATCTCCACCATGTGGAAGAGGTTTTTAAGGTACTAGCATCTCATAATATCTTCTTAAAGAAATCTAAATGCCTCTTTGGTCAATCATAATTGGGTTATTTGGGACATATTATATCGGATCTTTGGAGTGGCTGTTGACCGGAGAAAATTGAGGCCGTCCTTTGCTTGGCGCTCCCCACAACTCTCTGTGAATGACGAGGCTTTACGGGACTCGCTGGGTTACTACAAACAAGTTTATAATGGATTATGGTACAATTGCACGTCCCTTGACTGATCTTCTTGAGAAGGACTCATTCATTTGGACACCCTTGGCAACAACGACTTTTGAGCACCTTAAGAGGACTTTATCATCGGCACCGGTTCTCCAACTTCCGGACTTTAATAAATCATTTGTGGTGGAATGTGATGCGTCCGTACAGGTATGGGTCTTTGTTTTACATCGAGGGCAATGGTCCAATTGCTTACTTTAGCAAACGTATGCCCGATAAGTACAAAAAGTTAGCTGCTTATGAAAGAGAACTCATAGGGTAGTAACAAGAAGTCAAGCATTGGCGACCATATCTTTGGGGCCGCCCATTTATTATAAGGTCAGATCATTACAGTCTTAAGTACATTTTAGATCAACGCTTGTCCACAGTTCCGCAGCATCAATGGGTTAGCAAATTACTTGGCTATGATTTTTCTTTGTGGAGTACAAGCCGAGTAAATAAAATGTGGTGGGCGACGCATTATCTCGTCGAACACGGATGAATCTTCCCTCATGGCTATTTCGAGAAATTCAATTGGGGTTATTTGATCGGCTACGGGAGGAAATTGCATTCAGTGATGAAGCTATAGCCCTTATTGATTCTATAATCAACAGTAAGGACTCTGCATTGGAAGTTCGCAATGGATTGATCTTGTTCAACAAAAAGGTATGGCTTTCCAAATCATCCAAACATCTTCAGACTATTCTCCATGCAATTCATGATTCAGCACATGAGGGTATACGAAAAAATTGCATCGATTCCGTCAGACCTTCTTTGTCAAACATGATAAACGCATTGTCACAGATTTTGTGAATGATTGTTTGGTTTGCCAACGCAACAAAACTGAACACGTTCATCCAAATTGGGCTTCTTCAGCCTTTACCAATTCGAGCAGGTCTGGGAGGATATCTCAATGGATTTCATTGAAGCTCTTTCGAAAGTTGGATCTAAATCGGTAATCTTAACAGTGGTTGATCGTCTATCCAAGTATGCTCACTTTATACCCCTTTCTCATCCGTATACATCAACTTCAGTAGCTCAGAAATTTTTCTCAGAGATTGTTAGACTACATGGCTTGCCAAGATCGAGTGGTTAGTGACGGGGATGTCATCTTCATGAGTCAATTCGGCAAGAAATTTTTCGTCTATCCAACATTATTTTGTCACCAACATCGGCTTATCATCCTCAAGCGGATGGCCGGGCGAGGTCGTCAATAAAATTATTACGATGTATCTGCGCTTTTGACTGGTGACAAACCAAAGGATTGGGTAAGATGGTTACCTTGGGCTGAATATTGCTGTAATACTTCATATCATGCATCGACCAAAACAACGCCGTTCAAACTTGTGTATGGGCGTGATCCCCTACTATTCGTGGTTATCATCCGGGTGAGACAACATTACCAGTTGTGGATGATTTACTAACTCGGCGGGATATTTTTCTCAATCGGACAAAGGTTCGTTTGCGGTTGTCTCGGGATTATTACCGCAAATATTTTGATGCTAAACATACTGAACAAAGAGAATTTAAAGTGGGTGATCATGTTTGGCTCAAACTTTTATCCCCTTTCTGTGGCAACAATATATGACTTACACAAAGGCAAGCTCTCTCCTAAATATTTTGGACCCTTCAAAGATCGGCAAGATCATTACACCAAGAACATATGCATTGAATCTGCCCTGGAACCCGTATACACAATGCCTTTCATGTCGGCATGCTCAAACCACACCGTGGGGAGATACCTACGAGATATTCCGCATTACCTCGATTCACGATGGCACACCGGTCCACTGAACCTGAATTATTGCTCAAAACAAGAGTCCGCCAGGGGTCAGCTTCAAGTGCTCATCAAATGGAAGAACAAACCCGCTGCAGATGCTTCATGGGAAGATCTTTGAATTATTCAACAAAATCTATCCGGACTTCCATTTCGAGGACGACGAGCTGAATCTCTAGGTGGGGAGAGATGTCGGACTCGATCGGCCAGTCGCCCGAGATAAGCGGAGTGGCTGAATATTTAATTATTATTTAGCTTTATTATTATAATTATTAGATTAAATTTAAGATAGTCGAAAAAAGACTAATGGGCCTGCCCGTTAGCAATTGTAAACCCCTCATATAAATATGGGGGCAACTATCGTGAGACAATCAAGAAGAAAATAATTAAGTTTTTACCTTGCTCTCTAGCCCCTTGCGCGCGCCGCCGCCGACCCTCCCCCCGCCCGCCGCCACCACGCCGCCCCCTTAGCGCCGCCGCCACTTGCGCCGCCCAAAGCGCCGGCGCTGCCAGCGCCGCCGCCGCCGCACGCTGCCCGTCACACCGTCCATCACGCCATCATCTTCGCAGCAACTCCCTCGATTCGCCCACGTCACGCTTCTCGTTCTTCTTCTCGCGTTGGCCGGGAAAACGGGTTGTGACAAATATATATATTGCTTCACATCTATTCTTTTTTTTTGAGATTACACAAGTACAACGCAGGCGCTCAACACGCACGCACACTCACCCCTATGAACAAACGTGCGCAAACTCTTCCCCTATGAGCATCTTCGAAGAACGAGGCGGCAATCTTGACCCTAACTCAATGTTGTATGTAACTCAATGTTGTACTACTACTTCGACTCGGAAGACACATAAATTTCCTAAGTTATTAGGGCATCGACAAACGAGATTTGATATATATGGCTTCCTCACAAACGAGATTTGGTATATATGGCTCCCTACTCTGTGCAAGCTGAGAGAGGTGACGGACAGACGGAGAGAAGAGAGAGAGGGGAGTGGAGGGTGACACGGCTACTCGCTCTGTCTAGTCGCACTAGGGGAGAGAGGAGTGATAGAGAAACCCTAAATCCGTTTCAAATTATAGTTGGTTTGAATTTTTCAACCCCAACTTTGACCACTCGGGTTATTTAAAATTTTGTGCAAAAATATCAATTCTTTTGTTGTGGACTGTTTTGTTAACAAATGATTTTTAAGAATGACTTAATTTTGACTAGTTTTGTACAAAAAGTTTATAAATAAGATGAGTGGTCAAACCTATGACAAAAAGTTATAAACGAATTATATTTAAAAACGGAGGGAGTAGTTAGCTAGACTTAGACCTTACTCCTCCTCGACCGCGGTGGCGGCGGCTTCATCGGCTTACGCCATGGGAGCGCTCGGTGGTTGGGACTTGGCAAGTTGGTCGGCGGCAAGTGCGAGGCGGCGAAGCCGGGGGCCCCAAGAATCGGAGCGGCCGCGCGGCCGCTTTGGCTTGGCAGCACGCCCCTTCGATCGCGGAGGGGTGTTTACGGAGATTAACTTGGCTTTTTTTTGAATCCCAATTAACTTGGCTTTTGAGAAAGCTAATAATAGAGTTTTACAACTGGGATAACAAGTTTTGAGATAACGAACCATCACCGAAGGAGCTCTAAACACTCATGAGTAGTCATTCCAAAGACATTACACACTACATGTTTACGGTCTCTTAGTTCAAGTCGATCCACCGAACATAGATCGATCGTGCAAATCTAATTTGATTTGTCCTTCATATTTCTAAGGTACTATTTCGTTAGGGAAATGTTTACAACTCTGAATCCACATGAATTCAACTTCCTTTTTGGATTTTGCTTACACAATTTGGCAAATTAGCCAAACGGGTTTTTGTTAGAGTCGACGTAGGGACACAAGAAAGTCCAACTAGTTGGTTGTTGACGGTAACCAACTACATATTTTTAAGCGTCAACATTCTACCAAAAAGGGAGTAAAAATAATCTTTACCATGCTCATATACATTTATCACTAATAAAATTCCACTTGTAGTGTCTAGTATTTTATTTTGCGGGTTTATAATAAAAGCAAGTGGAAAATCGGCCAAAAAATACGCCATCTGGAAAGCGCATTATTGCAAAACACAACCCCGAGAGCAAATCGACCCAAAACATCAAAATTGGGCTGAGCAAAGCCTGACCCACAACTTTTCAAGGCGAAGGACGCCAAAGCCCACCGAGACTCGGGCGGGCCGAGCCCGGGCGTCTTGTAGCGCACCCCAAAAAAGCGGCCGCACCCTCCTCGAGGCGGTTTCGGCCCGACCTCGGGAGGCGGTTCATTAACCTGCCTTCTTGTAACACCCGTGTTTTTGCATCATTTTAAAATTCACTAAAAATTTGAACTTTTTTGAATTACAACTAAAAACTTGATTTATTTTCCGCTAAAACGAAACCCCTTGTTTTTCGAAAACCTGCATCTTAAACTCTTACCACATAGAAAATAGGAAACCATGCTTGTTGCTTGTTGAACTTTATGATGGCTAAGGATGAAAGGTAAGTTCTAGATTTCAATTATGGAAGTATAATTCTGCATGAGAATGAATTACAAATTTATCTCTCGGAATATTAACTACCGACACACACGTGTATCAAGACACATGTGTAAATATATATGTATGAATATTTTTATAAGCACAATAAATAATTATTCTCGATGATAAAAGTCATGGAAATAAATATGTGCTTGTATAAGTATTCACAATATAAATACACATGAAATAATAGAGTTCGGGAAACATGTGTGTGTGTATTTATTTACACAAGTATAATAGAATAAATATTTTCATGAGTGAGAATCATGGGAATATATATATAAGTGCTTGTGTAAATGTTTATAATATATACACACCTACTCACATGAAATAATGAGGGATAGAAATAAAGAAAGGAGAAGAAAAGAAAAGGGAAAAATAGAGAAAAGAAAAGAAGATGTAGAAGGAGCTCACGGGCTCATTTCTCTCCCGGCCCGGTCTACCCTTCCCTCCTTCCCGCGCCCACGCACGCTTGGGCCGGCCCAACGCCCGGCAAGCCAGTCCCGGCATCGCGCCCTCCTTTCCCACTTCGCTTCTCTCGCCGACAACCGGGACCCACCGACTTCTTCCCTCTTCGCTCATCTTCCTCTCGCACGCAGGCGATGACCACGGCGCGATGGAAGGATTCCCGTGCTCCCCACCGTACCGGCTGCCATTGCAGAGAAGACCGGAGCACGGGGAGCACCTCGGACCTTCCACCGAGTCCCGCCAAGCCGAGTAGCCGGCGTCCCCGACCATGACCCCGTCAACTTGAACAGCGGACGGTGCCAACCCCTGCCGCCGAGCAAGGCGACGCGGCAAACCCCTACCCGGTGCTGGACAAGGACGCCACGCGGGCTAACCCACCTTTGCGCTGCCCGTGCGCCGCATGCGCGCGTCAGCGACACAAAGAACGCCACGAGCGAGCTCGGGCAACTGCCGCCATGGTGGCCGGCAACCCGGCGATGCGGCGACTTCGAGCTCGCCGGCTCACACCGGAGCACTGGGCACGAGTAAAACGCCGCCATGGAGACGAGTGCGAGCACCGGCCGGGCCGGCGCCTGGGATCGCGGTCGGAAAAAGATCGCCATCCCGAGGAAAATATCCGCCGACGAGAGCCGGCGGCGCGGACTATAAATACCCCCACCGGACCATCGATCCACCTCGCTCCTCCCTCACAAGCTCCGCCGGTACCCGGAACGTGCGGTGTGTTGCATTTCTTAAGCGCAATCACTAGAAACAGGTTTAGAACCCATCTCTAATAACGGGCGCCGGAAATGCGCCGTTGACATTCCCAAGTGAAACCACCGTGTCGGTGATCGAACGGGATTATCAACGGTGATAGATCTTGCCAAACAAGATATTCATCCGCAAAGCGCGGATCTATCATTGTAGCATTTCACCCTAAGTATTCGGGTATCGTTATTTATATTTTTCCCAAAGGAAGGCATGGTGTAAAAGTCTCTAATTCGGACATGGTCAAGATAACACGAATGTATAATAGACCAATGTTCATAATAGGGATAAAATAAGATAGGTAATAGGATAACTTGACACACACACTCGAGCCAATCTCAAGGATAAATATAAAAGAATGAATAAAAGAATAAATCTAATATGGAGCAGGCATATCCTAGATAGTCATGTCAAGATAGCAGATACACACATGTTCAACTGTTAGAGATTCTAGTTCAAGAAAGCCAAGGTCTCTGTCGAATTACTTCGGGCACCGGCAATCGCCCAAATGGGATGGAGACCGGCATTTAGCACTGCGCCACACCCGAACGTGGGGGGATTACGAGGGGGACGGACAAAGCTGTCACAACCCGGCCGCCTACCCCCCTCAACCGTGGGACGCGCCACAAAAGATAGAAAACCCTTAGTCTAGACACCACGTCTACACTAGTGATTTTTACTCTGGCGTGTATACAAGGCTTACCCGTCCCCGGGGTCCTTCTACCAGAGCACCGCCCCGAAGGAACGGCTATCAATCCCGCAACCTGACATCAACCAAGTCTAACTCTAGGTAGAACTCATCATAGCAATCTAGCTCTTTGGTCTAAACATGTATGTATGATAGATTAAGCACGAAGTTCTATAAGACAAGATTATGATATAGAAACTATATACTAGTTCATCAATCAAGATTATGTCATAAGGACTTTGCTCTAATTCAAGAACATGACTATATTGATAAGTAGAGAACAAGAACAAGATGAAGAACTCTAAATTGATCATACCGAATAGCTCCAAAATGTCTTGCTCTCCTTTATTAATCCTTGCCAAACTCCTCCTAAGTACAAACTAAGAAGAAGAAGAAAAAGAAGAAGAAGAAAGAAGAAAGAAGAAGAAAGGAGAAGAAAGGGAGAGGAAGAAGAAGAAGAAGAAGAAGAGAGAGGCTACATTGTGTGGTGTGTGTTACAAGTGAGGGAGTGCCCATCTATTTATAGGACCTTCAACATGGGATCCTCTCTTGGCTAAGCCATTTGGTACTAATCCCGCACCGTTTTCTGGGCAAGCAAACACCACCTCCAAACTTTTCAGGTCGAGATGGGTCGCCAGGACGAAGATGGGCTGATTTGGCCTCCAAGAATTTGTCTGTTTGGGCTGAAACTTTGCACGAGCATGTGGGCCTCGGAGTTAGCTTCGTTTCGAGTATTCGTTCGCTGAAATCCGATTTCGTATGAGAAAGTTATGCCCAAAATATTGAACCCATGTCCTGCGCCCGTTTATCATTTCATGTTGGACTCGGGCCTCGACCTCTTGGGCTTGTGCTTGGATATTGATATTTTATGGACTTTTCTCCCTTGGTCTTGATGTTCTCAGGAATGCGCTTTCCAGGGAGGCGCCTTTTGGTGCATTTTCCACTTGGTTTTTTATATAAATCCTGCAAAACATTATTTGGCACTACAAGTGGAATTATGTCAATAATAAATGTATATGTGTGTAGTAAGGTATAGTCTCACCCCCTTATTGGTAGAATGTTGACGTTAAAAATATGTCGTTGGTGGCCGTCAACACGGTGCTCGCCATCTTCCTCCCTCTCCTTCTCTTCTTCTCACCCGGTTCCATTTGCCCCCAAATCAACTAGCCGTCGCCGCCATAGTTAGGTCGAGGAGTCCCACCGTTTTAAGTCGCGTCAAGGCCAAATTGGTGAGTCCAAAAGGTCTCCCACCTCCTCTTCCTTTGATCCCTCTTCTTTTCCTAGGCTCTAGTGCCGTGTAACTCGGCGACCAAGCGCCGCCGCCGGCTGGAGGACCGTCGCGACGCCGCCGCCGTCGTGGAAGGAGGCCACCGGAGCTGCTCGGGTGTCGACCATCGTGACCGGGGTGGCTAAGCAATCCGGAAAGCGTCTTCGCGACGAGTCGAGGGCGAGGAACGGCAACTCCGACGAGGTCTCCGTGAAGCGCCGCCATAGAGGAGTGGCGGACGGGGAACAGACCGACGCCGTCTCCCCCGACGTAACGCCGTCAAAGGCGTCGGCCAACCGAGGCCGACCGACACGCCGCCTTTTTCATCCCACGCCGTCCCACCGAAGTTATGACGACTCCGTAATGCGCACGGGCGCCTGCGTGGCGACGACCGCGCGATGGCGTCCACGGGACCCACGTGCGCCCACCCACGCATGCGTAAGGAGTTTTACGTGTACACTAAATTAATTGCTAGGTACACCCGTGTTTGTACACAAGATGTTATAAGTCCTATTTCCGTGTCGAAAAAATTCCCGAAAAATTGTAAATTCATTATTTGATTCATAGAATTTTATCATGTAATCAGTTCAATTTTATTACATGATAAAATTATATTATAATATTACCCTAATGATGTAATTAGGGATTAATATTATAAAATCCATATCTCATGCTAATAAACTCCGTTTCGCGTGAAACGACTTCCATAATTTATCTAAAATCTAGCTCTATGCATCTAACCCATTGCCACCATAATGTTCTATGTTTGTTTTATATGTCATAGTTCAAGCTAGGGCTTATCGCCCGATCACAAGTAGATTTGACGACCCGTTTAGAAGCTTCCGTTCGAACAAAGCTAGGAGCGTTCGACGCCCGGTGCCGATCAAGAAAAACATCCCGTGCAAGTCCTTACCCCTAATCATGACCTTAAGTAATGTGATGATGATGATGATGATAATCGGACTAGTATATAGTGGTATGAGCCCCGATAACGTAGCTAGGGAGCTAAGCCGGGATGACGTAATCATCCGGGTTATCTACGCTCATGCATTGTAATTAAGAATAACATAAGATCGCCTAATGAACCCTAACCAACAAAAAAGAGGTGGGTGATAGTAATTCATTGTGAGATGGATTGCTACGGGAATCGCCGTGAGGGATTCTCAGCGGAGAGATACTCGCCTCCCTATGGACCGGTTCATAGACCTTCTACCTAGTGCGATATTTCGTATAGCCACACGCCGAGATGGGACGGCTTGATTCACACCCTGTTGGGTTGAGGTATAATTGGGAGCCAAGGTGGCGGAGTAGGCAAACGACCTATTGGGAGCAGACGTGGGGAGAGTGGCCCCATGGTCCGGTTGGCTGGATGCTGAGTGATCTTCCACGTAAGTGTTTGGGCGCAATGGCGCAGTGCTAGGTGCACATATTTATGATTAATGATTGGGTGTGTTGCGTGACAATATAGGTTGGGTAATAAGGTATTACCTGTAAAGCCGTGGGTGATTTGGTATCACCGTATTGTCTAGGATGATGCGTCATCCTTTCCAACCCCTGAGAAGTCGTGGTGAAGATTATACCAATATACCTAGAGTAGCACTCAAGCGGGTACGGATCTCGTTGGACCTCTGTCGACCACTGATCATGGAAGAGGATGTGTCCATCGTGTGGGGAAATTTGTACAAACTCTGCAGAGTTACCTAAATCTATTCGAATAGCCACGTCCTTGGAATGGGCGAATGCTAGGCATGAACATCTATGATTAGATATAACTAACCAGTTGTGATATGTGAAGGTGATGATAAGAGATAACCCCGGGAACTAGCGAGAGCAGTTTTTGAGACTCTGTTAGGGCCCAACCCTTAATATACCAAACCACCCCTGGTTTGGACTTGCTGAGTACCTTTGTACTCACCCCTCTGTTTTTACAGATATCGGCATATCCGAAGGTAAGGTCGCTATCGAAGTAGGAGATCAACGATGTAGGAGTCCGCAAAACGTCGCTTAGGAGAAAGACGTAGAAGCCCAGGATTTCCATCCGCGCTCAAGTTGCCTGTGGAACATGGAGTTGTGCCCAGACGGTCTAGCACCTTAGCAGACCCGTCACAGATCAATCACTGCTTCACAGTTGGCTACTCTGATCAATATAATCCAGAGTGGTGTCTTCATCACCGCTGTAAGACCTTCTATCCTATGTAAATACATGCTCGGAATAGTCTATCTATAACTAATTTCCATTTACTGTGACTCGGTAAACGTATTGGTAGCGTGATACTGGCGCCAATACGCGATATTAAGGTCCCATTAAAAGTGGGGCGTGACACTTCTGGGGGTTACCGACGTGGGATGGTCGGTTTGGTTTAATTAGGAAGGCGTACAAGGTCGGTTTTTGTGTAATTTAGCACTTAGGCCCCTCCTCCAAGTGTATAAGTAGTCCCCCTCTCTTTCTCTCTCAAAACACACCAATTCCACACAACACAAGGAGGAGCCACAATGTAGAAGAGAGGAAGAAGTCCCACTCCTATTCTTATTCTTCTTCCTCTTAGTTCTAATGGAGAGTGAGAGAGGGAAGGCTAGAAGAGGGCTTGGCCTCTTCTCCACGGAGTCCCGTGTGCCTCCCTGCATTGTGGATCTCGGGTGGCCGGAGTGCCGGACTTGTCGGCACCCGCCACGCTTGTACCTCTACAACCTTCTAATCACTTTGGGTAAGAATGGTTGTGTCCCTCTTTCGGCTTATTACTCTTAAGCATATTATCTTGCTGTTATAGACTTGCGGGATTGATAGTCGTTCCTTCGGGGCGGTGCTCTGGTAGAAGGACCCCGGGGACGGGTAAGCCTTGTTAACACGCTAGAGTAATAACCACTAGTGTTGACGTGGTGTCTAGACTAAGGGTTTTCTATCTTTTGTGGCGCATCCCACGATTGAGGGGGTAGGGGGCTGGGTTGTGACAGCCTTGTCCGTCCCTTGTAATCCCCCCACGTTCGGGTGTGGCGCAGTGCAATTGCCGAACACTGTCCTTTGGGCGTGGGCCGATGCCCGAAGTGATGACATAACAGCCAAGTGATCCCTGCTAGAGAGTTTGAGCCCATAAAGATACCTCACCACCCATAGTTATCCTAGGGTGACTCTATTCAGAGAGAAGTCACACAACCGTTCCTCGTGGAAATACGATACCCTGAATACTTCCGGGTGAAATGCTATAACGACAATTCCGTGCGCTTGCGGATTCTTCTGCATACGTTAAGAAACGTCAACAAGCATTTCTGGTCCCGTTGCCGGGGAGCGGTAGTCGTAAATCTCTCTGAGCCTAGAGCACCCGTGTGTTGTATCCAAAAAAACAAAAATAGTTATTTAGTTTTCTTTTTCAAATTGAAGCCTACTCCATTTTAAAAACCTTCTGCTTCAATGGGGGAGTTCACAAGAGCCACAATCTTTTTCAGAACCAAAATTTTTACCTGGCTATGAACTCACCCTAATTTTTTTTAAAAAACTTTTGGTTCGGGCACTCCTTCTTTGGTGACCATTTTGAAAACCTTTGTAACCACGTGCGAGATTTCGAGGAGTTATAATCTTGCCTCAAATTCCCGGCAAGATTCAAATTCTCATGTGGAATTTGTTTTACGCTCTCCCTCATAGGTAAAGCAAAACAATAGTACACTATTGTCGTAGGAAGTTTGAATGGGGACCGAGAAGAACTCAAAGACAATTTTTGTCTAGCATTCTTCCCCATCAATGCCTACCAAGGACAACTCTCGATCTCAAGTAGGATAAGAAGGAGTCCATAGGTGCAGCCTAGGCCAGGGTTTACAATATTTATACATGTTGGCCTAGACTTGTCATTACCCGATAGTGTGCTTTTACATATCTTTTGTTCAGGTCTTGACATAGATGCTGCCCTATGCCTTGACATGACCGTTGGAGGGTCGTTTGCACGTAAACCTACAACGGAACATAGGAAAACCCTTGAACACATCCTAGAGAAGCTTGCTTCTCCCGTTGTAGAACCTATCCCCCCTCCACATTAAGGGCATGTCAAGCTTTGAGGAGCCCTCATCGGTCGAACCCTTACCCTTACCATCATTAGAACCGACCGTTGAGCCTCTCTCGAACCACGAACACCGAAGGAAGGAATGCTTTATCCTTCGGAGTTCGTGATTGATTCAAGGATGATGATGGAACCTCATAAACCGAGGTGTGCTTAGACTTCCATATCTACTCCATCCTTGACTTGATCCTCTCATAGGCTACCCTCTCGAAAAGCTTTTTCACAAAAAAAAAAAACCCTATAGAGGGAAGCCATGTTGGGGAGGCGACCCTCGCCGGCCCCGGCAGCCCCTCAGGCCTCACCACGGGGGGGCCAAGAACTAATCTCCGTTAACATATTGCGAGGTCTTGCGGGATCGGCAAGCGGAGGACCCTCCGCGAAGACACACGAACGGCGAAGCGTCACCCCTCCGTCAAGGGCGGCCCCCGAGCGGGCATTCGGCGGGGAGCATGACAGCCCCCTACACGACGGGGGCGCCGGGCGAGGGGGTCCCCAAGCAACGCTGAGCCCAAGCGGCCCCGGAAGGCCGGCGGAGGGGTCCTCGAACCGCCCCCTCGCGGTGCACGGGGACCGGCGGCCGGACGGGAAATCCTACGACTCCCGGCGGGGAGAAGTCACATGTGTTTTTCCCCGTATTAACCCTGTGCGAATAGTTCTTGGCTTGCCCCCCGGGTATTTATAGTGTGTGTTCCCCTACCTACCATGTACCAAATTGTAAATCAGCCCCTCTGACCCCTTGTATTCCTATAAATACCCGGGCACGGGCTCAAGGAAACGGACGGATGGTTGGTCAATTTAAATACCATTTACTCGTTTTTATTACTCCCACGCCTCGCCTCGCGACCCATCCTTTCCCTCCTCCTTCAAGGACCCGGGCACCCTCCGATCACCTCGACCCTCGGCAACGCCAGCGAAGGTCGAGCGGACCGGAGGCCGCCCCACTTTCTCATTCCTGTTTTGCTTCCTTTCCTTTCTGTGGGAAGCCCTCGCCCCCTCTCCCGCGGCGCTTGGCTGCGAAGGTCAAGGGGTAGGTGCGAACCCCCTACGCTTGGCGCCGTCCGTGGGGATCGACACAAAAGCCCAAAGCCATGCCAGGTCCTTTCGCCCGAACCGAAGCCCGTCGCCGCGGCCGGAACAACTCCGCCCCCGAAGGGACCCCGCGAGATCAAACCCATCAAGCGGTCGACATGCGGCCACCACGCACCCAAGCGGCTCACGCCGGGGGCTGCGGGGCCGGAGGGCCCGCCATCTCGGACCCCGGTCATCCGATATCGGAGGTCACCGTGGGAAGAAGGCCATGACGCCCGGCAAGGGCGGCGCTCCGCGAGGCCGAGGGGCCGTGGTCCAGCAACCGGTGGCGCGGATGTCTCGCCTCGGCGAACCCTGCGGATCCGCTCGAAGGGGCTCCTCGAAAAGCGCTCCGAGAAGATGAAGAGGAACCGAGCAAGGCGGCGAGCACTAGAGGCCCTCCAAGCCCGGATCGCGAAGAAGGAGGTTGCGCAGGCCCTAGATCGGAGGCGGCGCCGCGGGCCTTCGAGGAACAGGCGAAGCCGCCAGGACCGAGGGCGGCATGGATCAACCAGCTCGAGGCGGTGCAAGAAGTCGGCGGGGGAGGGCAGCCGCAGCCCCCGGCAATCATCCGCAACCCCCCGCTCGGGGGCAAGCCCCTCCTCCGCCAACCCCACCACCACCTCAACGAGAATCAACCACCGGTGCAACACCCGCAATCCTCAACCCTCCGCATAAGCCAAGCGTACCCTTCCATGCCCATCGGAGGCGGCACCGGCCGCCACGCTCGGCGCAGCCTCCGCAAAATCATCATTACGACCCCAAATCCCCGCTCTCCTACGCGCCCGGATCGCGGAATGGCCTCCGGCATACAGCCACCGGCACTTGCCAAGATACAACGGGGGCTCCGGCCCCGGACAGGTTTGTTATGAGCTCTGAAGCCGCCGTGGAAGCGGCAGGAGGAGATCACTCCACAATGGCCAAGTCATTTGTGATCATCGCAAGAGGAGTGGCTCGATCTTGATGCTTTGCGCTGCCCCCGAACTCAATCCGGAGCTGGTCCGACCTTCGCGACGCCCTTCAAAAATTTCAAGGGAGTTGACTCGAACTCATCAACAAAGACCGAGTTCTTTGAACGTGGTGCGAAGCCAAACGAGCCCCTACAAGAGTGGTGGCGGAGGTTTCTCAAACCAAGGCCAGGACCGAGGGGGTCTCCGGCCGGCGTCATTATGGCGGTGGTCTCTTGCATCCGCCCAGGCCCATGTCATTCAAAGATTGAGCGGAGGCAACCGAAGACCCTAGCGAGCTACACGAGATAATGGACAAGTACTGCAGGCGATAACGACCACAAAGCGAAGATAGAGGCTTTCCAACCTCCGCCATATCGGCTGACCACACAACGGCCACCACGTACGCACAACCACCCAAGACCCGGAGGCCGTCGAGTCGGCACCATCGCCAATAACCCCCGCCCGCAAAAAAAACCCACCAACCACCCCCGAGGGCAAAACTACCCACCAAGAACCCCGGACCGAACCCGGACACCAACATGAGGCCTCCGCAAAAAACAACCCTACTGCCATTATCAAGGAGAGGGCAAAGGCCATTACACCAAACAATGCCCATATTTCGCCAAGGGGAAAGAGGCGATGGACGGGGAGCTCGCCGCAAAAACCCCGAGGCAAGTCAACCACACAAGAAAACCAGCAAACACCCACTCCAACCACTACACTTTCACCCCCTTCGACTACGGAATCCCAAAGACACCCAAAGGCTTCCACTACCCGGCTTTCCACTCCAAAGACCTTCAGCGAGAACCAGCCGCGTTACTACCAAAGAAGAGTATACGGTTTCACACCCCCGAGCCTCCGCAAACCAAACTATCACAACCAAGCCCTACCACCTCCACCTCCACTACCCGCACCACCTTCGACCCAGCAACACCCAGTCAAGCAAGAAATCCAGACAATTGTCAGCAAGCCCAACTCATCTTACGGGGTCATCCTCGCTATTACGGGGCTCCAACGAGGACCACGGCAACAAGCGGCAGCGAAAAGGAGCACTATCGGAGGGTCCATCATGTCGATGCGGGAGGGCCTCCTCGAAAACGGCGGTCCCATATTCCGATCACCTTCAACGCCCGTGATATGAAGCTCGAGAGACTACCCTCACACCGTCGCGATGGTCATTGACACCAACATCGGAGGCTGGGATATTACCGGGATCCTAGTAGACACGGGCAGCTCTCCGCGGTCTATCTCGTTCGCATCCACCTTCGACAAAATGGGCCCCTGACGGGAACATGTTACAACCCGCGAGCAATCCCTCTTCGGCTTCGGAGGCCAGCAAAGTTGGGACCATCGGGAAAATCACCTTACCGGTCTCCTTCCGGAAAGAGCCCATTCACCGATCGAGAAAACATCACCTTCGGCGTGGTAGACCTGTACTACAGCTACAACGCCATTTTCGGCCGCTGAGTCACCAACGCGTTCGACGGTCCTCCACCCGAGTTATCTACGCATGAAGATGCCCTCCGTCGGGCGGCATAATTGTCGTGTTCGGAGACCGGACCGCAAAGAAGAAACGCGGAGGGGGTCGCGCCGGGGCAGCGCAACGTCCACAACCTAGAACAAGAACCACGGGGCCAAGAGAGACGGGGCGAGAAGGTGGCGCGGGCCCCCCCCCCCCCGCGAGCACTACCAGCGGAAGAAACGAAGAAAGTCGGGCTTTTTTAGCTTTGACCCCCGGAGAAGTCACCATATCCACTCACCGACCGGACCTCGAAGCGAGCTCTTGCGGTGCCTCAGAAAACTCCGATGTGTTTGCCTGGTCCGCGAGAAGATTTCTGGGGTGTTAGCGTGACCTCATCGAGCACCACCTCAACATAAGACCGGACGCCACTCCCGTAAAGCGGAAGCTTCGCAAAATGTCGACGAGAAAGAGTAGCGGCGCAAAGCGGAGGTAAACCGCCTTCTAGACGCGGAGGTCATCCGCCCGGTCAAGTACCCCACTTGGTTATCCAACGTTGTCATGGTGAAAAAAGCAAGCCTTACCAAAGACAAAGCGGAGCCCACGGATGGAGGATGTGTGTGGATTTCACCCGGCTGAACAAAGCATGCCCGAAGGACGATTTTCCCCCCCCGAATCGGCTCTTTAGTCGATGCAACGGGCTGTGAAAGGAGAATGGCCGAAGGCCTCCGCCTTGCCGGCTCGTCCTTCGCCCGCGAATGACAGCGGAGGTGTTCGAGACGGCGGCGCCATCTCGGCCTACGTCGGCGACTTGGTAGTCCAAAGTAAGTTAAAGGAAGACCACATCACGGACCTCCAAAGTACCTTCGTCAAATCTGCTGAAGCCGGGCTCAAACTCAACCCCGCCAAGTGTGTATTTGGAGTAAGCAAGGGGCAAGTTACTAGGCTGCCTCAGTATCTGTAAAAGGAATAGAGGCCAACCCTTCGAAGATCGCAGCAATCACCGCGATGGAACCTCAGGAACAAAAATCGGTCCGAGAGACTAGCGGGACGCCTCGCCGCCCTTAGCGGGTTCATCTCCAGTCAGCCCGGCGAGGGTTACCGTTCTTCCAAACTTTAAAGGAAACACCCATTCAGTGGGGGCCTCCGCAACAAGAAGCTTTCGAAGACCTCAAGCGGTTACCTCAAGAACCTTACCACCCTCGCCACTCCGGAACCAGGCGAAGGACTCCTTCTCTACGTCGCTGCATCGCCCCATGCCGTCAGCGCAGTGCTCGTCAAAGAAGTGAACGAAGGGCACCCGATCCGGGCAAATCCCCGTCTACTATGTCTCCGAAACCCTCGAAGGGCCCAAGCTAAATTACGGTAGCTGGAAAAGGTAGCCTCTGCAGTGGGTCATGGCAACGAGAAAACTCAAGCACTACTTCCGGGCACATGAGGTCACCATACCTTCGAGCTTTCCCCTCGACAACATATTCGAAAACCCCGAGTCGGTGGGCGGAATAGCGAAGTGGGCGGCCGAGATCGGAGACCACGCAATCAGATTCGTCGGCGAACGGCCATCAAGTCCCAGGCCCTAGCAGATTTCCTAGCGGACTGGACACGACACATACAACCAAGCAAATGAACTTGGACCCGATTTGGACGGCACACACCGACGGAACACTGGGGCACGCTGGGCGGCATCGCGCCATCATCACTTCACCCTCAGGGGTCAAGGCGAGATATCTTTGCCGGGGCTAGAATTCCAATTAGCACAAACAACACGGCGGAATACGAGGCGGTGCTCTGGCACTAAACAAGCTCCGGGCCATGTCGGCGCGAAGGGCCATCATCAAAACCGACTCGAGGTGGTCTCGAAACAAGTCGAGAAGGACAACAAAGCCAAGCACCCGGAGTCACGCAAAAATACACGCAAGGCTAAGGAAAACGGAGGCCTTCTTTCTCGGCGTCACAACCAAGACCATATCCGGCGGGGACAACGGCGAAGCCGACGAGCTCGCGAGCCGCGTCCCGGCGGAGCCACTCCCACAGGCGTGTTCTTGAAATCACTGCGTAGCCCCGCGATTCAAGAAGGCGACCCACCCCGAAATCGGTCGGCGCCATTCACGGCCCGAAGATTGGAGAGCCCCGATCATTGCATTCATCGAGAGGCCTCTTTGAGCCCCAATCAAGGAAGAACAAAAAAGGGTTGAGCGAAGGTCCGAGGCTACCGTCTAGTTGACAACAAGCTGTACAAGGCATCCGTAACCGCTCCATGGCTAAAATGCATATCTAGGCGAAAATTGCGCCATCCTAGCGGAGGTCCACGAAGGCATCTGCGGCTCGCTGCGACCCGGGCGCTAGTGGGAAGGTGTTCGAGCAAGGGTTCTATTGGCCCACCGCACTCAACGACGCCACGCACTGGTCAAGCACTGCGAAGGATGCCGGTGACGGCCCACCACTCCAACAGGCCGGGGGGCTCACAACCCTCATCTGCCCCACATGGCCCCTTCAGCGATGGGCGATAGACCTTATCGGTCCAATGCGGCAGCTCGGGGAACCTCCGCCACGCCAGTAGTGGCGGTCGAATACTTCACCAAATGGATCGAAGCCCGCCCTCTCGCAAGCATAACCTCTCACTCGAGTACAAAAGTTCTTACGGCGTGAGATCGATGCGCGCCAGGACCCTGCGGAGCATAACGGTCGATAACGGCACCCGGTTTGATAGCGAAGGCTTCAAACAGTTACGCCGCAAATAGGCACCAAGATACACTTCGCCTCCGTGAGGCACCCCCAATCTAACGGCCTCGTCGAAAGGGCCAATGGCATAATCTGCGGGGGTATCGGCGAAGGTCCACGCGAAACCAAGAGGAAAATGGGCGGAGGAGCTCACTCGGTGGTATGGTCACATAACACCTCCGAAAGCCGTGCGACCAAATTCACGCCCTTCAAGCTCTGTTCGGAGAAGAGGCCGTCCTCGAGGAAGAACGAAGCACAGCGTCGCTAAGGGTCACCAGCGAAGCCCCCCCAGAAGAAGAGGCAATCGCGAAGGACCTCCTCGAAGAAACAAGAAACATGGCCGTCCTCAACCTCCACGCATACCAGGAGGAGACCACAAGATGGAGGAACAAGAAGCTCAGCCTCCACACGATCTCCGTCGGAGACTTCGTCCTGATCAGGGGAAGCGAACGCGAAGATGGCTGGCAAGTTCATATCCAAGTGGACGGGCCCATACCTCGTTACTAAGTCCACAAGACCCGGCTCCTTCCACCTGCAAGATCTCGAAGGCCATGATCTCCCCCACACATGGAACGTCGACGACCTCCGCAAGTACTACCCCTAGTGGTGCAATGTACCGAGCACTCGCGAGTTGTAAGGGGCTCTCGCTCATTTTACCATTTCATTTTTCTCTTCCTAAACTTAAGACCATGAACAATACGGGCTGCACTCTTTTTCCTTGCGAAGGGCGCAAGGGCTTTTAACGAGGCGGTACCAATATCTAATATATGCGGGTTAGTTACCCCCCACATCGGAGAAAAGTTGCAACGCCCGATTATAGCGAAAGGGGGCTGCCGGGCGCCACCCAGCCCTCATCGGCGAGTGGTATGGGATTGCCCACGCTCGGGAGGGCAGCGCAAAGCTCACCCCGGCTCGGTCAAACCAGCAAAAACACTCCTTACTCTAAATTATGTTAAGTCGGGCGCCCGGCACCTCCGCCGGGGCTCGCAATGAAAACGCCCTCTCAGTATGAGACCCGCGGAGCGCCTAAAGTCGGGCGCCACGGCACCTCCTCCCGAGGGCTGCAATGAAACGCCCGCGCTCTCGTATGAGACCCGCGGAGCGCCACAAAAAGTCGGGCGCCACGGGCACCTCCGCCCGAGGGGCTCGCAATGAAGACGCCCGCTCTCCGAGTATGAGACCCGCGGAGGCGCGCGCAAAGTCGGGCGCCCGGCACCTCCGCCGGCTCGCAATAAAAAGACACCCCGCTCTCAAGTATGAGACCGGGGAGCGCAAAAAGTCGAGCGCCCCGGCACCTCGCGGGGGCTCGAATGAAGACGCCCGCGCTCTCCAAGTATAAGACCAGCGGAGCGCACAAAAGCCGGAAGCCACGGCACCTCCGCCGGGGGGCTCGCGGCAGTACTTCCGCCACCCCTCGAAGTCCGGCCCCACGGGGGCACGGAGCAATCGGAGGACGCGGGAGCCTTCGTCGGGGGCTCGGCAACAAAAATACCACCACCTACCAACGACAAGACCTCCGCCGTACAGCCTAAACACCACCACCGACCAAGAACAAGGCCTCCGCCATACGGCCTCAACTCCACCACCCACCAAGGACAAGACCTCCGCCGTGCGGCCTTAACACCACCACCCACCAAGGACAAGACCTCCGCCCGTACAAACCATAATCACACCAAGCACTTATGACATCCGCCCAACGCTAGGAGCACCACCCCGGGAGCACCTCCCGCCCCCAAGAAGCACTATAAAACCAAACCTCCCCCCGAGTCCCATGTTAGGAAGAGAGCAGCCATCGACCACATACGCCACCATGCTACCACCCATAGTCAAACCCCGATCCTATAGAGCGGATGCCGGGATACCTCCCGAAACCCACGGCCTCCCAACCCAAATAAGGCACCACAATGGAAAATGTAAACGGACCCCGACCCCCGAGGCGGGCCCCGCAAAGTGCAATGAAGAGCAACAACGCTACGAGATGCCCCGAGGCGGCCCGAAAACATCAAACCTCCGCAAACCAACAAAGACCAAATGCGGACAAACTAGAGCATTTCGGTCCTCCGCAACCCCCTCGCCCGGCTGCCAGGGAGCACCTCGTGCGGGACCCGACCAACTTCGGAGCGGTGACTCTGCGAAGGGGATACCACAATGGAGAATGTAACATCCTCCCGTGGGCAACTCCACCAAAGGAATCAAAGTCCCGAAGGGGTAGGGCGCGAGCCACTAACACGAAAACGCGAAAAGGCGGCGCAAGCTGCGACAACCCGCAAGACCGCCATTCAACAAGGATGGGCGTGCACAAAGCGCGAGGACCCACCCCCTAAGCCACCTCTACAAGAGTCCCAATTCGCGCCGGGGACCGTCCGCACCCAAGTCTCCTGACGATGAGTCGTGCGCCGCGGAATTACAAGGGCGCACCCTCGCACAACTTCAAGCTTCAACGGGGAACCTGTGGAGCGAAAAGGACCCCTCCGTGTCCCAAAGAACTTTTTGTAACGACCACCTGCAATAAAAAGCAACGAGTACTAGTTGGTCAAGCAAACCTTCGCAAAGCAGCGAGTCTCGCACTAAGAAAAACAGGGGACCGTTGTCTATCGCGGCTACCTTCGCATAAACGCCGAGTCTCGCACTAAGTGAAATAGGGGACGCCATTGTCTATCGCGGCTACCTTCGCAAAGCAGCGCGAGTCTCGCACTAAGTGAAAACAGGGGCCCGGGTTGTCTATCGCGGCTACAGCCATAAAACGCAGCGAGTCTCGCACTAAGGAAAAAGCAGGGGGCGCCATATCCCATCGCGGCTACAGCAAAAAAAGCGCGAGTCTCGCACTAAGGAAAAAAGGGGGACGCCGCTGTCTATCGCGGCTACCTTAGCAAAACGCAGCGAGTCTCGCACTAAGGAAAGGTTGGGGGCCGCCGGCGTCTGTCGCGGCCACCTTCGCAACACGCGCGAGTCTCGCACTAAGTGAAACGGGGACGCCGCTGTCTATCGCGGTTACCTTCGCAAACGCCAAGTCTCGCACTAAGTGAAATAGGGGGCGCCGCTGTTTGCCCGCGGCTACAACCGCAAAACGCGCGAGTCTCGCACTAAGTGATGAAGAAATAGGGGCGCCGTCAATCGCGGCTACCTTCGCAAAAAACAGCGGAGCATCGTCCAAGAAAAATAGGGGACACCGCCGCTTCACGCGCCTACCTCAGCGCACCATTCCCACTTGGTACATGCAACACAAAACAACTCTTTGCAAACATACCACATTTATTACATTACGAGGAAAGTTACACGGCCCTCATGTGGGGAAAGCCCGTGAGCCTCCGCCCACACATCCTCGGCTACGAGAGGTCACGACCCCATACAAAATGGCCTTAACCAACACCTTCGCTACACGCTCCACAAACTCCTCTACATCCACCACCTCCACCCACGGCTCTTCAGCCAATCGTAGCGGCTCGGTATCCACGGGCTCCAAAGAACAAGCGGAAGTTCACCCCGTAGCACTCGATGCGGTATACCCTCCGCATGTCGCTCCACTTTCGAAGCCCACATCCTCTCCCCTTTGGAACAACGACTCGGCCTCCGCGATCGACCCAACAAGCCGCTTGCCCAAGTGCGATGGCTCACGGCTTCATCGTCCTCAATATCATCCTCCGCCAAAGCCGCGGCGCCTCTCGAAAGTACCCGTTCCACTTGACGGTTTGTCAAGTCATGGGACCGCCGAAGGCCTCCGAGGCCTGATTGGCTACATCGTACTTCGAACCCTGCCCCACCAAAACGCTCGAAGGGCGGCTGGGAACATTGCATGGCATGAACCCAAAGTCTCCCCCGAAATGAACACATCTTGGCGATTCATCATCGGCGGAACCACGTTAAGCACCCTCCGCGCAGCCCCACGGTACTGTGCGACCAGCGCAATCATCAAACGCGGTTAGCCCCAACCCCAACACGATCAAGCTCACGAAGGTGCCGCGAAACGCAACGGAGCGCACAATCAATTAACAACGAAGAATGTAGCGAAGCCCCTAAAACTCAATTCATCATTCAACTTAAAAGCCCAAAGGCCAAGAAGTTTCACACCACATGATTGTCGTCTAGGAAAGAATAAACTCCACGCAATCTAAGGAGCCCTAAGCTACCTCTGCGTCGGAGGCCGCAGCGGCATCGGCGGCCGGAGGAGTCGTCGGAGGCATGGTGGGGCCGGAGCAGCCTCAGGGGCTCGGCCCAGGGCGGCGGCGCCGTGCGGAGATGCGCGGAGAGTGGGAGAAAACGCGGCTCCGGGAGGCGGGCGCCGAGGAAGCCGGGATGGCGCTCACGGCCGGCCGCGGCGGAGGCACCAGGATCGCCCGAAGCGACCACGGCACCTCAACCCGTCGGCGACTTGTATCTCCTCGGAGGCGGCACGGGAGCCCCCTCCGCTCGAAGCGGCGACAGCAGCGACCTAGAATGACACCAAGTCAGCACACAAGACAGCGAGTAGCGGCAAACAAAGAGAGGAAAAGAAGCGAGCAGGACAACAAAAGCAAACAAGTGACCAACCTTCGGCGGATCAGCCTTCGAAAACTCGAGCAAGCTCCGCCCTCCGTCGTACGCGAAGCGCTTGATGAAGGCCGTCGCAAAGCGCTTCACGTCCCGCTCCTCGGCGAGGCCCTAACCTCGTCGGGGCGGGGGAAATGGCGGTCGGGGCCTCGACAACGGCTCCCCGTCGCGCGCAATCCAGATGGCGAAGGGCCCCTCGAAGCGACCGCGGCGGTCGCGCTCGAGTCGCGCGCGAGCCACCACCTTCGGCTCTCCCCACCTCCCGGCGCATCCGGCGCCAACAAGGGCGGGTCGGGTTGGCGAGCAGCGGAAGAAGCGGCCCCGACTCCGCCCAGAATGCGTCAGCGCCGCCTTGAAGGCCTCCGCCTCCGCATACGGGGACAGCTCAAGATCATTGAGCCTCTTCGCCGAAGCCGCCACCTCCGCCTCCCGCGGCTGCGGGGACCTCCCACGCCTCAGGCGTCGGGCGCTCATTCTCCAGCCCGGAGAACCTTCGCACCCTCCTGAGGGCCCGCCACCTCCCTCGGGAGGCGCTCCGCCTCATCAATGGCCGCCTTCCGGGCCTCCCGCCGGCTCTCCTTGAGCTCGCTGGAGGCCTTCCTGCTGGCGTCCCGCGTGGTCGGCGGAATCCCGGCCCTCACGGATGGCCGCCCCAGCGCCCGGCACTGCAACTCCGATGTCTTCACCTTGATATCCTCATGGATATCGGCGAGGGAGCGGTTCGCCACACATCTACGCCTCCGGCGACGCCGCGCGATCGAAGGCGCGCCCAATCATCCTCCGCTCAACCTCGGCGGCGAAGGGGTGTCGCGGAGGTGATGCCCGTATGCGCTCCACGTCGACATCATCGATGCCGATCGTCTCCGCCACATAAGGCGGCGGGAGGGCCTCCGCTCCCCCAAAGGGCCTTCCCACTCCCGGAGAGCCTCCGGAGGTCGTCCAAAATCTCGCCCGCCGCCCACACGTGGCACCGCCGATAGGGCGGGGCACCCGCGTGCTCATGCGGCCACAGTCTGTGGACTTGCTCCGCGCCGCACCCCCTCGCCACCGCCGTCCCGCCGTCCCCCCTCTTCCTCGGAGGGCCGCCGCCACGGCTCCTCTCGACCTCCTCATAGTCGGAGCCATCGTCGGAGGCCTCCTCCTCCGCGTCCGCCTCCTCGACCGCCTCGCGTCGCCTCCGCGTCCTCCTCCGCCTCGTCCTCATCGTCGGAGATAAGGAAGCCGCCGGGGTCAGCCACCCGAGACCCGCCGGCCCCGAAGAACCCGCCCCCTCCGGGCGGCGGGTGGGGGCGGAGACAGCGCCCCGCAGCGGGGGGCTCGGGCGCGGCCCGCGTGCTGGCCTTGCGGACCCCCGCTTCTTCCTCCCGCATCCATGGCGTCGGCGCCTCGGTCGGCCAGTCCTCGTAACCCGACTTCCGGCGGTCGGGCCCGGTTCACCCCATGACGGTCGGCGAGGCGGCGGATCCGCCGGACCTCGAAGCCTCAACTTTCCAATAAGGAAGTCGACGGGCGGTGGCCTCCGCCATCACCGGCGGGCGAACTCCACCTTATCGCCCTTCGCCGCCTCAAGCGGCTCGGGCCGAGATGGTCTCGGGTCAAACCTCAACGCCTTGACCCCTTGGGGGCATACTCATACGCCCGATCCAGCCCTCAACGGAGGGGACCCCGCCCACGGGACTTGTACCTACGCCCGCCCGCGAACTCCTCCACCGGGTCCACCGCGGGGCGTGGCGGGACATGGCCGAAGGCGTCCGGCTCCCTCGTCGCCTCCCCCCGGGTCTTCCGCGGGCTTCACCTTCGCGATGGCGGGACTCCGGATCATACGCCCCTCCACCCTCAGGCGGTAATGGGAACCGGTGATCGAGCCCGATTAGGCGCTCCACTTGTTAGTTGCGCCGCGGCGGGCCTCCACCCCGCTGCGGGGGGATGAAACTGCACACGCCATGCGGGGCGCGAAGACCTCCTCCTCGTCGCCACGGCGGTGCGCGGCGATAGTGCACGGTGTGGGCTCCAGGTGGCCCCGTCCACCGTCGGCTCCCGGCCCGGCGGACGGCACGCCCCCGAGGCATACGTCATCGGGCGCGGAAAGCACGACGCCGTGAGTTGATGGACGGAGGTTGAACCTCCGCGGCACCCCGGCCACGAGCTCACACACGGGAAAGCGGAGGCCCGCGTGGAAGAACTCCTCGAGGCGATGACCCGGCCGGGCTTGAGCGCGGCACCGTCTCGCCCTCAGGCGCGGAGCGCTTCTTGTGGAAGAACTCGTGCTCCTTAGGCATTCGGGGGACTTGTGTCGGTGCTCTTGCTCAGGAAACTTCGAAGCACTCGGCCGGCCGGTCTTGGGCCTCATGGTCTCCTTGCTTTCGAGCCATCGATGGACCCTCCGCGGTGAAAGGGACCCTCGCTAAAAGAGCGGGGCAAACTTAGGGCAGCGCGGCGAGAAGCGCGTGAAAAGGAGGCGCAAAGCGTGGAAGCAAAAGCAAAAGGAGAGCACAAACCCTAATCTCACCAAAATGTACGTATTTATAGGCCGGGACGGAGGAGGGGCGCGGCGGGCGCGGCCGCGAGCCCCGGGAGATCACGGCCGGATCCCAAAACAACGCCCGGGCCCTCCGGTCCGCCCTCGCGAGGCAAACCAACGGCATCCGTACCACCTAAACAAACACAGTCCACCCCCGTCCCGCGCCACTCCCAAACTAACCAACGACATCCGACCAAGGGCAGCCAAACCCTAACGCTGGCCCGGACAGCGGGAGGGCCGAGGCCCACCTCCGCGGGCCCCACGAGCGGCCGGGGACGCCCCGCTGGCAAGGGCCCATGGGGCGAAGCAAGCACACCACCCGCCACGGGACCCTCCCGAAGGGCCGCTTTTGTTGCTCGGCCCCTCGGAGGGGGCCGGACCTTCGATGGCTTTGTTGGGGAGGCGACCCTCGCCGACCCCAGCAGCCCGCGGGTCTCACCACGGGGGCCAGAACTAATCTCCGTTAACATATTGCGAAGTCTTGCGGGATCAGCAAGCGGAGGACCCTCCGCGCGAACACGGCAGCGAGCGTCACCCCTCCGTCAAGGGCGGCCCCCCGGAGCGGGCATTCGGCGGGGAGCATGACAGCCCCCTACACGATGGGGGAGCGCCGTGAAGGGGTCTCCCAAGCAGCAGTGCCCAAGCCCGTGGGAAGGCCAGCGGAGGGTCCCGCGGAACCGCCCCCTCCGCGGGTGGGGACCCGCGGCCGGGACGACGAAATCCTCGACTCCCAGGGGCGGGGAGAAGTCACACGTGTTTTCCCGTATTAACCGCATACGAATAGTTCTTGGCTTGCCCTGCGGGCCCGGTGTAAGTGTGTGTTCCCCTACCTACCATGTACCAAATTGTAAATCAGCCCCTCGACCCCTTGTATTCCTATAAATACCCGGGACGCGGCTCAAAGGAAACGGATGGTTGGTCAATTTAAATACCATTTACTCGTTTTTATTACTCCCGCCCTCGCCTCGCGACCCATCCCTTTCCCTCCTCCTTCAAGGACCGGGCACCCTCCGATCACCTCGACCCTCGGCAGCGCCCCGGCGAAGGTCGACGGGCCGAAGCCGCCCACTTTTTCATTCTGTTTTGCTTCCTTTCCTTTCTGTGGGAAGCCCTCGCCCCCTCTCCCTTAGCGCTTGGGCTGCGAAGGTCAAGGGGCAGGTCTGCGACCCTACAAGCCATAATGAGAAGTTGGGAAAGATTGCTTCCGCCTCTCACACCTAGACATCCCAAAGGCAAAGCATCTTCCCAGCAAAACCCGTTCGAGGGGAGGCGAAGTTCATAACTCTATTAAGCTTCACCCAAGTTTATACGCATCTTAGTGAAAGCGAAGCACTTTGTCGCCCTCACACGAACACAAGTCATGTCCCTCGGCCAATAAGACGTGGTTCTTGACAATGGTCAACATTCAACGTTCGTCCTTCATGACACATCTTTTGAGGAGAAAAACCTCATGTGCCATGGACATGCATGAAGCGACAACTCTTGAGACCAAGCGGAAATTTGTTTACGAGCATAACAAGTTGTCAATTGAGACTTCCTACATGCTCACCTTTGGGTCTTCTTGAGCTTGTCTTGCTTCTAGGTGAGTGCTTCCACGAAAATTACAACCATCTCTTGGTTCTCATTGTAAACCTTTTTAAGAGAATGGTTGCAAGTCTCGTAGTAGCATGATGACGCTAGCCTTGCAGCTTGAGGCGTAATGCTAAATTCTTAGTGATGAAAACGGGAACTTCACCACCATCAACTGCGGGATGTTTTCCCACGGTCAAGCTTACGACCATAAAAAAGCCTTTGCCGAGGAGATACCACGGACTATCATAAAAAAAAAAGCACAAAAAGTCTTTCTCTCTTCTTATTAATAAAAGCAAGAACATGTTATCAAGTTAGTATGCACCTTGGGTATTCTTGTCGCTAACCATTTCAGGTGGAGATCGATTAAGAAGAACAAAGAGGCATCTGGCCTTCGAGAACATGAGGGCTATCACAAAAAAAAAAAAAAAAAAGAAAGAAGTTATGATGTTCATGGGTGATGGAACATGCTCAAGAGGAGACCCGGACCTTGGACACTTGACTTTTACACAAAAGTCTAAGTGTGGGGAAGATAGTGACAATCCCAAGTTCCATCCACCAAGGGGACATTCAAAAAAAAAAGGCAAATAAAAAGATGATGTCAGCCCTACCTTGTTAAAAAAAAAAAAAAAAAAAAAGAGAAGGGTTGAAAAAAAAGAGAAAGAAAAGAAAAATATAGAAAAGATAAAAATGTTATAAAAAAAAGAGAATATAGTTGAGAAAAAAAAAAGTGTTGTTGAAAAGGAAAAAAAATCTATAGAAAAATAATAATAATAAGAGAGAGGAGCGAGGTTGGCCCCGCATGGTCAAGATACATATCAAAGTCTTTGCTGACTCCACCCATCATTGCTTCAACAAGCAAGAAGGGTTTGTCTCTCATCCTTTGCTTGCTACCATCAAGACCCATGGCCCATGCGCACGTGTGTGTGTGGCCTAGCCTTGAGTGCACACCTGGGCGAGGGCCATCATGCAAACCCAGCGGCAACAACTTCGATGCTTCATCCGTAGATCTTTGTCGGTAAGTATATCCAGGTATGCAAAGGGAAATAAATGTTCACCAAACACTCTTACTCATATTTGTCTCCATAGTTACGAACATACAATTTCATGCTTCCTTTGTTATGACATATGCTTTGTGTTTGGGTACATTTACACGCGTAATGCATCCATAGATCTTTTAAATTGAGCATGGTGCTTAGGTTAAAAAGATCTCCTTTAATCAAAATTCGACATCTTTGTTGGATCTTGATTAATGAACTTAAAACTTTGTTGTCATGATCTATGGGAGTATCTTATGTTGGAGATAAATAAAGGCTATGTTATTCATTGCTTCTTTATGTTAGCCTTGCTGGAGTGATGATGAGGTGAACAAATAAAAAATAATAATAATAAAATAAAATAAAGTTCTTACAATAAAGGTTCCACGGTGTTCAAACCCGGTAGAACCATGTGTGTTTTGTTTTGTTTTATTTTGTTTGTTTTAAATAAAACCAGGTACAAGACCAAGTGTGGGGGAGATCTCTTAAACACAATGAACAAACTTCTAAGACCTCCCCAACACAATGCACAAACACCGAGCAATTCATGATGGAGGAGGGGCCCGGCGAGCGACTACCAATAACTCCTTCCTCTTCAAAGCGGTGGTTTGTGCAAAACTCTCACTCTCATATCTCATAATAATAATAAAAAAAAGGGAGAGAAGAGGAGGAGAGATGAGAGAAGAGGAGATAAACCTTTCAACCCCAAGTTCCTTGTCCCTGTTTTTGTGATGACATCAAAAGACAAGCTTGGGGAGCCTCAACCACGCGACCAATCACAACTCAAATCATTGCGGCGCACAAGCTAGCACAACCATGAAAGGTAAGTAAAGAGCTAGCTTGGGGAGGACTCCAAGAAAGGTAAGGTGTATCTCACATTTTGATTATATTCTCTATGTTATAAAATGATGAGTTATGCTAAAAAAAAAAAAAAAAAAATTCCATTCCTATACATATGAGCAATGGAAATGTTTAGATTTAGTCCCTTGTTGAAATAATGAATAGTTGCTCTGTCTTATGTTTTGCACATTGCCTAGTTTATAACTTGAATTTCTCTAAAGTTTGAGTTTAGTGGCTAAGTTTTAAATCTCACCCTGAAAAACCTGATTCATGTGGGTTGCATAAGCTCTATCTAGTCTAAGTTGTTGCCAAATATGATATGGTACAAATAGATTATACTATGATTCCATTCTAAAAAGAGAGAAACTTGGCGTCAGGAATTTATTTCAAAGAAAGAGAAAGATATGGGTAATATTAAAAAAAAGAGATGAAAAAGGGACACGTGTCCCAGGGCTTGCGATAGAGCCCACATCTCCAAAAAAAAAAAAGAAGAAGAAAAAAAAAAAAAAAAGAGGAAATAAATAAGACACAAGTCTAAGGGGTGAGTAGAACCCGCCTCTCCTAAAAAGAAATAAGCCCATACCTTCTCAAAACAAATTTAATTTAATAAACAATCCCGGATGAAAAAGTTGATCAAAAGAATGAATGAGTAGTGTCTCTATTATAACCATTCTATCGGCAACCGCCTAAGACTTCGAAACGGCTCAAAAGCCCCACAAAAGATGAAAGGTAATAAGGGGTGAATAAGCGTGCCATTTTATTCAAACTATAGTAGAACTTTTTTTATAACCCCGGCACAGGTGAAATGTAATCGGCATAGTAGCAACTCGATCAACAACCAAGTACTTATCTTTTTTTTGCTTGGGGACGCAAAGGGTAAGCTTGGGGAGTTTGTTGACGGGTAACCAACTACATATTTTTAAGCGTCAACATTCTACCAAAAAGGGAGTAAAAATAATCTTTACCATGCTCATATACATTTATCACTAATAAAAATTCCACTTGTAGTGTCTAGTATTTTATTTTGCGGGTTTATAATAAAAGCAAGTGGAAAAGCTGGCCAAAATAAGCCATCAGGAAAGCGCATTATTGCAAAACACAAGCCGGAGGAGCAAATCGACCCAAAACATCAAAATTGGGCCGAGCAAAGCCCGTCCCACAACTTTTCAAGGCGAAGGGCGCCAGCCCACGAGACTTCGGGCGAGGCGAGGCCGAGTCTTGTGCGCGCAGACCAAGGTGCGGGCGCACCCTCCCTCGCCGGTTTAACCCGGCCTCGGGGAGGCGGTTCGTGCTTTTTTCCTTCAGGGGTTACCGACGTGGGATGGTCGGTTTGGTTTTACTTTTAGGAAGGCGTGCAAAGGTCGGTTTTGGTATAATTTACCACTAAGGCCCCTCCTCCAAGTGTATAAGTAGTCCCCCTCTCTTCCTCTCTCCAATACACACAAATTCCACACAACACAAGGGAGGAGCCACAATGTAGAAAGAGAGGAAGAAGTCTCACTCCTATTCTTATTCTTCTTCCTCTTAGTTCTAATGGAGAGTGAGAGGGGAAGGCTAGAAGAGGGGCTTGGCCTCTTCTCCATGGAATCGGTGTGCCTCCCGGTGCATTGCGGATCTCGGGTGGCGAGAGTGCGGACTTGTCGGCACCGCCACGCTTTTGTACCTCTACAACCTTCTAATCACTTTGGGTAAGAATGGTTGTGTCCCTCTTTCGGCTTATTACTCTTAAGCATATTATCTTGCTGTTATAGACTTGCGGGATTGATAGTGGATTCCTTCAGGGGCGGTGCTACGGTAGAAGGACCCCGGGGCCCAGCGTAAGCCTTGTTAACACGCTAGGTAATAACCACTAGTGTAGGCGTGGTGTCTAGACTAAGGGTTTTCTATCTTTTGTGGCGCATCCCACGGTTGAGGGTAGGCGGCTGGGTTGTGTTTCAGCCTTGTCCATCCCTTGTAATCCCCACGACCGGGTGTGGCGCGTTGCAATTGCGGACAACATCCTTTGAAGGCGTGGGCGGTGCCCGAAATGATGACATAACACCAAGTGATCCCCTGCTAGAGAGTTTGAGCCCATAAAGATACCTCACCACCCATAGTTATCCTAGGGTGACTATATTCAGAGAGAAGTCACACAACGTTCCTGCGTGGAAATACACGATATCACGAATACTTCGGGTGAAATGCTATAACGATAATTCCGTAAACTGCGGATTCTTCTACATACGTTAAGAAAGCGTCAACACTGGTTTTAGAAACGACCGGCTGGACCAATTTGTCACGAGAAAAACATTGTACCATGCACGATAAGATGGGCCATAAGTTTGATCAAACAGGGCAGCTCAACGGTCAGGGACTAGGCGACGTGTACAGGCGCACAGTACAAAATCCATGATGACCTTACTAATTAGCACCCCACAGTCCCACACTGAGTTCTCGATTCTGTTTTCATGGTCAACCATACCTACGCGCGCTGTACACCATTTAATCTCAATCTGTTCCAGTTCTACAGTACTTCAGTTCTCTCTCATGGGGTTGCCCACCCATCCAATGCAGTGTTGACGGCATGCAGTGCCGTCCTTATTCAGATGCATCCCAGTTCTACCATGCAATCTGCTCCTCCCGATTATTTGGCATTTTCCTGCAACGACCGAGCAACTTGACAATGAGCTTCTTCTATACTACTGAACTATCAGCAACTACGGATGTTACTAGCACTGACAGTAAAGATACGGCGATACAAAAATAAGTGTACTCCCTACGTCCCACATGGGTTTCAATGGATTTTTGACTTTTAAACTTTATCTTTGACGTTAAGTCTTATTCAAAATATTTATGCAAATCATAAAAATAAAATAATCAATATTCAAGTATCTTTATTGATAAAATAAGTCGTAACAAAATAAATTATATTTTGCAAAAAATTGAATAAAAGGCAAGCATCGAAAAAAGATGACCGGAATCGAGGTGACAAGCTTCGATTGGGGCCGGAGGTAGTGCTTAGTTTATATGCCGTTGGTTAGTCACTTTTTATTGCGGTGCAGTCATGGCCCCATGGGCAAGGCAAAAAAATATTTGGTCGGTGATTCTTTTCGGTACCGCTGCGGCGGTGATATGCCAAGAGCGATATACGGAGCCCCTAAAGGGGTCTTCTTTGCGTTTTGGCGAGGATCTGGCGAGGCTTGGCGGTGATCTACGGCGGAAGTTCAAAGGTCACCGCGGCCTATCACGAACCTTGCGGGCGGTGGGATGACGTGGATTGGAGCCTGCGAAAGTTTGCTCCGGCCGGGCCACGCCAAAGCGGCGGAGGTCCCAAAATGGAGCCTGAGGTTGCTTGATCTTCAGCCCACCTGGCCCGGTGAAGTATTACGGCGGGCTTCGGACCTCCGGCTCAGATTGGCGGAGGTCCCGAGAAGGCTTCCGCCTCCTGGCGTTCACACAAGGAGCCTCGGATGCTAACAGAGGTCAAAGGGAGATGGCCTGGCTACCCACGCTCCTTGAGGAGAAGGTTACGGGGAATATTCTTAGAATATGCTAGGGGTAAACTTGTAAAGCCACACATGCCGTAGCCGAGGAAGCTATAAATGAGAGCATCAACTCTTATGTAAACAGGTTGACCCTGCCCGGAGGCAAGCAAGGGGTCAATCCTTGTCGGTGGGCGGGCGGGCGACAAATAAAGGGGGACCATACTATATTAAATACCGGTTCAAGGATGTAACAATTAAGTTCCATTTTTCTGTCCATACAAGCATATTCTAGCAAGGTAATCATAACTATAGTAATTCATTATGCAATTCTAATACACAAAAAGCGAATAGTTTGCAAAAAGTGAGCAATATACCTTGTTCAGTTCAATTTCACCGCTACCTTGTCCTTGGGGAGTTGGAGTCATCGCCAGTGGCCTGGACGTCAAAGCTGCTGATCGGCTGACCGTGCACTTGCTGGACAGGAGTCAGGACCGTGCTGTGCACTTGCTGCTGTCGCTGATCTGCTGGGCGAGATCGATCGGTGCCGGCAGTCGGTGGCGGCGCGAGGGCAGGACGAGAATCGAAACGTCGCGGGCGAGCGCGACGTGAGGCCGAAATGAATCGACCGGAATTCGTGTGGAAAGTTTCGTATACGTGATTCGCGAGATCCACTGGAAACCAAACGTCGTATACGTGACGCTGTCTACGGCCGGCGGCGCTTGACAATGGGCCTTGCCCTTGGCCGGTTATTTAAAATAGTAAAATACATTTTTTTTTTTTTTTTGTTGGGGGCCATGACTTTGGACGGGGCGCATGGAGGCCAGCTATCCAGCGTGCCTGAACCATGACTTTGTTTCCTTTTCTATCTACTCTATCTTTATCTTTTTGTCTTGTGCCTTTTTACGTTCTTTTATCTTTTGTTTCATATGGGTTTCATCTACTTTACCCCAACTAGTTTGGGACTAAAAAGCTATGTTGTTGTTATTGTTGTGGGGGACCGTGCCCCCGTTCCACCACTGATCCTTGTCTGTTTTGATCGGCTGACCGTGCACTTGTCTACAGCCGGCGGACCGTGCTGTGCAATTTGCTGCTGGCGCTTATTTAAAATAATGCCTGGGCGAGATTGTTGCCGGCAGTCGGTGGCGGCGCGGTGGTAGAACGAGAATCCAGCGTCGCGGGCGAACCATGACTTTGTTTCCTTTTCCGAAATGAGATCGACCGGAAGTTTTGTGTAGGGAAAGTTTCGTATCGTTTCGCGAGATTCATATGGGTTTCAAACGTCGTCTACGTGACGCTGTCTACGGCCGGCGGCGCTAGTTTAAGGACTAAAGTACGTACCTGACAATTCTCGGGCCTTTTTTGCCATCATGGCCCGGGACGGTACCTGGAATCGAGCAGATTGACAAATAGTAAACACGTGGATGACATTTTTTTTTTTTTTTTCGTGGAGGCCTTGAACCCGGGGCCATGACGCGCTCTCCCTGGGCGGGGCCGCATGCCCACGCGTGGGGAGACCACCACGCCGGGGGTGGGGCCCGACCGGGCGGCGGTGCCGGGGCGCCGGAGGGAGGGAGGAGAGGGAAGGGAGGCCGGGGCGGGGACGGAAGTTGCAGGGCCACGCGGGGAGGAGACGGAGGAGGAGCAGGGCCGCCCGCCCACCGCCCCAAGCGTCACCACTTACGCACGCCCGCCAGCCGTCGCCGCCCTATCACCATCAGGACTTTGTTTCCGCTTTTCTATCTGGGACCTACAAGCTATCTTTACCGGCGGGGCCTCTTTTTGTCTCGCGCCGCCGCGCTGTGCCTTTTTAGGCGCCGCGCGGATTGCATCCTATCATTTGTTTAGGTGGGACTGGGTTTTAATCTCTGCAACACCCCAACTAGTTTGGGACTAAAAAGTATGTTCTTCATCTTTGTGGGGGCGACCGTTAAACTAGGTTCCAAGTGATCCTTGTCTGTTTCTGGATCCCCTCTTCCTCCCTTCAAATTTCAAATAATGGCTATGAAGTATCTTTATTTGGCCTCTCAAATGGTGGGACTGGGAGCTACTGAAGCAGCACCAGCAGCTACTCGGCTTATCTTGACCTCTTCATCTTTGGTGATTTGATTTATTCTGGGCTTCCAAATTTGAAAGGGCCTCCAAAATTACAGAGCTAAGATTTGTTTCATGAGCTAATTTGTTTCTTCAGTGCTACTCCACACTTTTACTTTTTTAGCATTAAGATTTGATTTGTCATTAGTAATTTAAGACTAATATATATTCTAAAGCTTTATAACTAAGTGAAGTATCCTTTGATTCTATTGATTTCAGGGCCGTGTATTTTGTTCTAAGGGCCTCAAAATCTAGTTTTACGCCCTAGTACGAGAATACAAATATCTTGATGCCGAGACCTGTCGTCTGGTTAGTAGGGATGACAGCGAGCGGGGTAAAGTACGTGTAAAACTTTTATTCTCAAATTGTGTATATATCATTAGAATACATAATTGCTTTTAATTACAGACTTTTGTGAGTCAGGGCATCACATGTACTGTGTTAGAGGGATGCAGTTTGTCCGTTTGCACTGTAAAAGGGAGTGCTCTGGTTGCCTTCAGGGTGCCGGCCGACGAGGCGTGCTCCGCGAGAAAAACCCGCAGACGAACGGCGTGTGCGTCGTGCGTCCTGCGCTCGTGCTCGTTGACGGGTGGCCGAGCTGAGCTGAAGCACCTGTTGCTTCGCCGGCTCGTCCATTTTTCATTCGAGGTGTTGCACCACGAGATGGCAACAGGCAGAACAGGCGGAACTGTGCGGTTCAGTGCGCGTGTTCAGCGCCGGAAGCGCATGGATTTAGGCTGAAACGGCTCAGCCTGGTACAACGGCAGGTTGGTAATGGGCTGCTAGCCTGCGACATCATCACTGATCACTAAGGTCATATTAGTAAAGAAAATCTACAACATAAAAAGCGAAAGTAAAACTTCCTAATGATCGCGATAATCTTTGGTTTGTGTCGCCTGCCCTCCCCCCCCCCTCCGCTCCTAATAACCCCCTGCCCTTTGCCTTTCCACAAGTCAATCATGCGATCAAAATAGGAAGATTAAATACCCTGCAAGTCAATCAGGGCAATCAAAATAGGAAGATCCATGCCCTTCCATGAGACAAAAATAGGAAACACAAATTATGAAGATCGGCTTGCACTACTTGCTTTGTTTCGAGAATGATATAGGAAAACATTAAGATCTGCATACTACTTACGTAGTCAAATTAATTTCCATATTTTTATGCGTGCGTCCAGCGTGACAAAATAGGAAATGAAACCTTAGTTTTTGCATGACACCTTCTTTTTGCGACACACGTATAAGGGCGACACCCGAGCAAAAGCCTCAAATCTCCTCTTCTCTAAGCTTGTCAGCGGCGTTCCATGCCGTCCTCACTCCGCGTAATGCTTCTGAGCGCGAGGAAGCGCCCCGTCGCGGCCTTACGCGTCCGCCCGTGTGATGCGTCGTCGTGGAGCGCCATTCCGCCCGTCCTCCTCCGTACTGCTTCGCGCGATGGGAAGCCACCCCGTGCGACACGCCCGTTCCATCGTCCACGACTTTGTTCTCCACCCGAACCGTCCACCACTCATTAGTCCTGGGACCGATCCCTTCGCCGTCGATCTGCTCCGCTATCCTTGCCTCCGCCCCCTAATCCGTGGATCCGTCACGTCATCCACGAGATCAACGCGGTGCTTTCGTACTCTATTGCGGCGCTTGCCAAGTTGAATCGCGCCCGCCACCAATATCACCCAGTGCGTGCTCTCATCCTCTTACCCGTTTGGTTAATTGTTGTGGCCAGCGATCACGCCATTTTAGTAGTGCAATCTGCTATGCTTGGCTTACGATGCGCCCATTTGTTCATCTCTAGGGCCAGTTAGCTAGATCACCTATCTGAGGAACCGTTTTTTTTTAAATTTGATCACGGTGGCTTATGGTTCGATTACACACTTTGTAGATAAGAAAATAGAAAGGATTTGCTCACAGGATTGCTTAATGCATTTCTTAAGCGGTGTACTCCATCATTGATCACTAAAAATGGTGTACTTGTTCTTTGTATTTAAAGTTTAAAACCTAAATTCTTTATAACTAAACGCCACCCCGCGTCTTTGCGGCTGCAACCTGCGAGGCTGTCTTGGAGGTTGGAAGCAGAAGGGCGGCGGCGAATACGGCGTGCGTGAGATAGGCTGAGACACTTGGATAGGTGTGCGGGCTGCTCACCCGTTCGATGTCGGCGCCCGCTGCGTGTCGTCGTCGCGTACCCAGCGGCCTTCTTTGCGCGCTCGAGGCGGGTGAAGCAACCTTTGACCTTGGGGCCTCCGGGCGACTCACCATTCATGCCAGCTGCGGCGCCTTGAGACAAAGATTGGAATAGAGGTAGTAGTGGTAGGGGAGAATAGATGGAGAGAAATGGGAGAAAAACATGAGATAAGGGTGGAAATTTGCGCGGGAAAGGCCCGGACCGGAGAATCGTTTCTTGTTTCTTTATTTTTATATACACATATATATTTATTTATGTATAAAGCTATGTATATTTATATATGCACAGCAAAATCTATATTTATTATGTACAAATACAAAAATACACCATAAGTTGGAGTTTGACTAAATAAGCTAATAGTGCTATACTAATTTGGGCTTGGTTATTTTATTCTACCAGAACAAATTTAAGGATCGATTTTGATTTAATAGTCATTTTTTTGTAAATAGGAAAAGAAATATTTTTGTTTTATTTTTATACACATTTATTTTAAAAGATGCGTCTGATTATGGGATGAAGATCGTCAAAACTTGCTCGTGAAATTATTGGGCATACGAAATAAATGAATCTGATGACATCTTCCGCCCGATATAAATCTTATCTTAAGAAATTATGAAAAAGTAGATAAAATAGATTTATGAGCACAACGACACCGTGATATCGCGTGACTGTGTTACTTTCACAAAACTTACTTGTTTGGATTAAATGTCACTTTAATATCATTGTTTATCTTCACTCCCTCGTGTGAAATTCCCAGTCAAATAATACCTATGAGGAATTTTTTTTTCTCTTTATCTTTTGTTTGTTTGAAGACATACGCATCTCATCTAACCATGGTGGGAGCTAGCTGCGTAAGCTTTTTCCGGCCGCCTCGACGGGTGCGCGCAGGAGCCTCTTCATCTTTGGTACAGGGGAATACAATATCTTGATGCCGGGAACCTGTCTCTGGTTGAAGTAAAGGGATGACGGCGAGCAGGGTAAAGTACGTGTAAAATTTTTTATTCTTAAATTGTGTATATATCATTAGAATACATAATTGCTTTCAATTACAGACTTTTGTGAGTCAAGAGACATCACATGTGTGTTATGCAGTTTAACCATTCAAGAGATAATCCACAATGATAATTCTCCGACTTTTCAAGAGCTAGCTTTCATGGCCGTCTATAAACAAAAGCTAGATTTTGAAAGTAAAGAGCTGAACAAATAAACTCTAAGTCTTGTGCGTCCGATCTTCACGGTTACCATTTTTTAGAAGCTTTTCACAGAGGATGGTGGAAACAGAGAGGTTATAGAGTTTGTCCGTTTGCACTGTAAAGGGAGTGCTCTGGTTGCCTTCAGGGTGTGCCGGCCGTCGAACGCAGAGGCGTGCTCCGCGAGAAAGGACCCGCAGACGAACGACGTGTGCGTCCTGCGCTCGTGCTCGTTGACGGAGTGGCCGAGCTGAGCTGAGCATCTGTTGTTTCGCCGGCTCGTCGATTTCTGTGTGCACCACGAGATAGCAACAGCAGAACAGGCGGAACTGTGCGGTTCGGTGTGCGTGTTCAGAGCCGGAGAGCGCATGGATTTAGACTAGAAACGGCTCAGCCTGGGTACAGCGGCAGATTGGTAATGGGCTGCTAGCCTGCGGAGTCTGCGACATCATCACTGATGACTAAAGTCCGTTGCGTCCGCAACGGACGATGAGCGAAATAGCCGGCTCGCCTGAAGTAAATATATCTCTACAACACTCTACATACTGCAACATAAAAAGAATAAAGAGGAGACATGTGCGACATTACACTTTTGAGTCGCCTATCAGCCATCCCATGCGAGATTCAAAGGGAGAAAAAGGAAACAACTTCGTCCATGCGACCCTAATAAAAGGAAGAAATTAACCCGCGCAATAAAGGAATAAATTAACCACACAATAAAAAGGAAGGAATTACCTACACAATAAAAGGAAGGAATTAACCACGCAATAAAAGGAAAGGAATTACCCACGTAATAAAAAGGAAGGAATTAACCACACAATAAAAAGGAAGAATTAACCACACAATAAAGGAAAGAATTAACCGCGCAATACATATATGCACCCAAGAAAGGAAGGCATTTTACTGCTTATTACAACCTACACCTCGCACTCCTTGAGAAAGGGATTTTTCCACGCCCTAGCGGAATCAGGCGGCAGACGAGCGTTCATCTCCGATACACTACGGCGTCTCCTGCACAGGCTCTGCTACCTTCTCAACATCACGCGCTGCCGGCCATCCTCGAGCGCCCAGAAGGGGCCGCGGGAGAAACGGAGGAGCAGCGAGCTCGAAATCCAGGTCGCGAGCGGAGCTGCGGCCGCCATCAACATCGCTGCCCTACTAGCACTTTTCGTCTCGCCTCTAAATCCAACTACAAGGTGCATTGCTCATGAGCCTACTACCGACGGCCATCCCGGTTAGATCGGTCGAATCACGCTAGAAGTATTTGCCAATTTTTGGTTTTCATCAACTATGATTTAGATTTTTGTAGCGGCACCTCAACCAAGCCAATTATTAACACCATCTGATCACGAATAACAGTCATTGCAAAGAGGCGGAAAAAGAACCTTTTTGATGCCATACTAGATTACAAAATTTCTTAAATCGATGCCTTAAAAAATCTATAACGGGTGGCGAGTAAATTGATTGTTGTCAATATTTTTATCCTGCAAATCAATGAGTACTCAAGTTCATTGTGTTACTTTCACAAAACTTGTTTTGGATTAAAATGTCACTTTAACATCATTGTTTTAATTTATGTATTATTGTTATCTTATCATGTGATCTATGTTTTTTTATATAAAATTTAGTTATCCCGTAGCAGCCTGCGAGCATTTAACTATCACGGAAAAGTCTATAATGTAGAGTGTGTAAGCCTGCGATCTTTAGCGTGGTTACTAGGCTGTGTTAATTTTATAATTTTTATTTTTTTATTAAATTTCATTTTAACTTCAGTATTTAATTACATAGTATTGTAATCTTGCTCGTGGGATCACGGTTTTTAGTATAAAAGTTTAGTTATCCGTAGCAGCGCACTGGCGCTACTAGTTAACTAATATGATCACTAACTTTACTATGTCCTCCTCATTGGCTGGCCGTGGACAGCAGCAACCTACAACTAATCAGCGCTCGAACTCGAGGCTTGGCGCTAGCGCTGACTTACTACGCTAGCGATTAGTATTTTATTCTTTCTATCCCCTCCACGTCATTCTAGCTAGTGAAATAGCCGATCATTGGAGAGGCCTTTGAGTATATGAAAAATAAAAGCAAAAGTTATGTATATCCACGAGGCCCGCGTAGCTCTGCGAATTTTTGTGCGAAAAAAATACCACGGCTTGCAACTTTTTCATTTTACAATCTTGTTATAGAAAACTACGTTTGAATTTTCTGGTTTTAAAATTGAAATTTTTTTTACAACAATCTTGGATAGAGAAACTACAAACATGAAAGTTGTAGATCACTAAAAGTTGTGAAACTTTTGTAGCTGACAATTTTTCATTGAAATTATCTTATGGGACCATATCAGGCAAATAGAGATTTAATTAATAAACCCGTTGGCTGACATGTACTAGAGTGACCTCGGATAGGAAAAAGTTCCTAAATAAAATCTTGTAAATCTCGATATGTTATGAAACTTTATAGTCACTCTTATGAGATATGCAACACCAATGAGGAGGAAACCATTATGCACTTGTTTTTCGAATGTCCATTCAGTATGAGCTGCTGGAACCTGATTGGAATATTTTGGGGATACAACTCTGCACCCCCGACATGATCATACAATCTAGATTGGAGTTTTTGGTAGCAGTATCTTCAGAGAGTGTGCAATAACAGCTTGTTGGGCAATTTGGACCTCTAGAAACAGGTTAATGATAATATTCCATGCTCAAATCAAAATTGGAAAAAGGTGTCTCAAGAAGATATTGGCTTGATTGTCATCAAGATGTTTGACATAAGAGAAACATTAAAACAACTATTCTATAACTCAAGTGATCTAAACAAGTTATTAAAGAAAAAGGCATTTATATAGACATTAATCAAGTTAACTTTTCTTTTTTTATAAAAAAGCATACATAAAGCCTAAGTTTTGCTTTTCAAATAAAGAGCACCATAAAGCTTTAACTAAAGCTATAAAAGATTTGCTATTTCTAATTATAAAACATGATAAACCTTATTTGCTAAATCATAGCTTACGTCGATACGAACCTAGCACTTTGAGCGTGTCAAAAGCGGGCATATAACGCAAAAAAGATATGGTGAAACAAGGTTCCATAGGCATAAGCTGGGGATCACAGGGTTAGATCACTATTAAAGGTAGTGGCGAGGGGGCTACGCGAAGATCTCTAGATTGGTTTGGCTAATTGATGACATCCTTAGGACTAATCTCTCTCTATGCTAAGTGTTGTGTTAGTTGGAGATTAGTCAAGCCAGGAGCGATGCATGGTGGTCATGGTGGATGGATCGAGATGATTCAAATGATGATCAAGTGCATGACTTGGGATCGTGAATCAAAAATGGGCTCAAGGCAAAAGGCATATCCATAGGGCCATTTGATTTTACACTCCAAGACACCATAGGGGTGTGAGTGATTATAGGATCGATAAGCTACATACTATAAAGAGGGGGAAACTATACGTACACTGTCTGATCCACATATTGCCTCTAGGTTCAAAATCTTTTGCATGCATTCTAACCTGAGCTAACCCAACCTTCAAAATTGATTGTGAAAATGCTAACACGAGCACATTGTGATGGACACATGGTGGTGGCACATTTGCGAAAAGCGGTGATGGTTCTGCGGAGGTTGAATGGGTTTGGGTCACAGCTCACCCTCCGCCCAGGAACTTGCGAGGTGGCGGCTTTTGAGAAAATGAAGCGTCTATTTTCTATGCGGCCGGATGCATCATTAATTGGTAAAAACATGCTAGTCCTTGTTCTCAAGTTGGTACACTTGGTGGATAGCATGTTGGAGCAAAGCGGCGAAGGAGCGACGAAAATTCGCGGCTCGTGCGGCCGGACGGTGGCCGGACCGCGCGGCCCGGGCCCTTGCGTTTTAATGGCCGGGCCTTTCCGGTGGGTGCGTCTAGCGAGAAGGCACGCATGTTTTCCGGGGGGTTCGACGCGGGCCGGCCGGACCGGCCGGATGCTTCCGGTGCTGGCCGGGGAAGCATCCGATCGGACTGCGGCCGGACCCGCTCGTGACGCCGGTCGGCGGTTCGGGTTAGGAGTTGTCGGTTGTGGCCGGACCACCGGACTCACTAGTGAGGGACTCACTAGTGAGTCCGGTCAGGCTGATTTTTGCGCAGATTGCACCCCAACGGCCACATTTCGTGGTGGGGGGTATTTATACCCCTTTGGCCGGCTTGTGGAGGTCTCTTGGTCATTTTGAATCAATCCTAACACCTCTAGAGCTGAGCACTCATCCTCCTCCTCACTCCTTTGCTTGAGAGCATCCATTCTAGTGAGTTGAGGTGATTCAAGTGCACTTTGCTTTGATCATTGCATCTAGTGGCACTTGTGGATCGTTGTGAGCCGGTGGTTTTCTTGTTGCTCTTGGAGAGCACCACTCCTAGCCGGCTTGGTGATTGGTGGAGGCGTTGGCAAGAGTTGGTGATTGTTCTTGGCCACCTCCGGTGATTTGTGAGAGGACCGTGCATCCTCGTCGGGACGACGAATTGCAAGATAATACATTGCTCGTGTCGTTGAGTACCTCTCATTTGCTTTGGGTGCGGTAAGCCTAAAGGCATTTGGCTTGGAGTGAGCTCCACACCGACCCACACGTGAGAAGGTCGACACAACGGAGACGTAGCTTGACCGGGTGCTCAAGTGAACTTCGGGATAAATCATTGTCTCCACTTGTCTCTTGTTGTCCCTTGGTGATTGGCAACGATTTGGTTATCTCATTGTGTCATCTTGGTGATTGGATTGACTAGCCCCGACATTGTGGTATAACTCTTCTACACTCTTGCATTACTTTCATAGATAGTGTAGTTTGAGTAGCCTTGCTAGTTGCTTAGCCTTGTTTAGAGTAATCTAGCTTGTTCACATAGTTGGTAAAAGTAGCGACTTAGCCTTTGTGTGTGAACTAGAGATCATAGCAACTAGAATTGTCAATAGGAGGCTTGCCGACAAGTAGAGCTAGAGCAAACGCGTTTATCGCCTTTTTGTTATTCTAACAAGTTTGTCTAGTGTTTTGTAGAAATTTTTATTAGGCTATTCACCCCCCCTCTAGCCATTTAGGACCTTTCACGCG